>VXBI01014343.1:1139920-1373585 GCA_013397375.1 Toxostoma redivivum
CACCTCACAAAAAACAAGTCTTCTTCCCCCCCCCCCCCCTTTTGTAGCACCTTAATTCAAGCACAAATACCAGGAAAGTGAGTTGTGCAGCAGGTGTATAAGCCAATGCAATAATTTAATGCCAGCTTGTCAGTCAAGCTGCACTGTGCTGTTTTTACCATTAGCTCCATTAATGTGAATGTTATGTCACTGGATGTGTGTTGTGTTCTGTGTGTCAGGCTTGTTAGCATGAAAAGAGAGAATGCAATCCAACATGACTGCTGCTTTCTCCTCTTCTGAAACCCTCTTGGGGTGTGTTGGGATCTTGGCTGTGTTTCTCTCCCTGTGAATCTGTGGGCATTGCAGAGGCAGAGCTGTCGTTTCCCTGCGCTGACCCAGGAGTGAGCCTTGAATTAACTTTGCTCTCTTGATGCCTTGTCAGGCTACCTAAAAACAGAGGCCAGACTGAGTTAAGAGAATAAAAAGCATTTATATTTATTGGAGGCCCTTTAGGTGCATTTAGGGCAGACAAAGCACCCAAAATGGACAATGGGTCCCAGGTTTTCACACTTTGATAAGTTTGGTCCATTTGCATGTTGGGGATTAATCTCCCAATTACAGCTGCAGGTAATGAAATCATTTACCCCAAGTTTGCTCCCCCAGCTCACTTTTAATTATATTTCTCAGGACAGTGAGGTGTCCTTGATTGCCAGCCTGGAGAGGAATTGTTGTGTCTGACCAGAATGGGAAAGCAGCAGCTCACACTGTGTATGGAGTTCAATTATACACTAAAGAATTGCAGGATTACAAATACATGAAAAATATAAAAGCTGAAATCCTGAGGCATGGCTCTGAGCAGGAAGATGCCATTGCCATGGTGCAGTGGCAGAGCTGTTTGCTCCCCAGGTTATCTCCTGTGTTCCCATGAAGTGAGCCAGGAGCAGGTCCTGGCAGGGTGGAACCCCAGCCCAGGGGAGCTGGCAGCTCTGGGCTCCTCTGCTCTGCAGCCACCAAACCTCCTGCAAACAGTGATGGGAGGATTACGGCAAGAACAAGGAGAGCCTGAAACATCCTCTGCCTCTGCCTGAGTGACTCAGAGCTTGGCTGAATTGAGCCCAAGGCTGACCTTAACATTTTGTCTAGTCGAAGTTACAGAGCAAATTTCCCATGACATTATCTACAGAGGAATTTGGAAAATATGTAACTTCCTTTCTTTTTTATTCCCCAACTATTTTTAAAAGCAGTAGTGGCATCTTTTTGCCTTTTACACGGACTTACTCATGCAAAATGAATATTTTTTAGAATAAGTGCCAGAAGGCAAAAATTGTTATCTTTGAATTGAGCTGTTTTAAAGAAAGTCACCTTGAAAATGTATTTATTTATGAAACTTTTATGTCTGTAGGCTTGCGTGAGTGGACATCTAAATGTAGCACAGAGTTGCTAACACAGAACTGCTGTTGCTGAGCAGCACCTATAAAACTATAGGCAGTTCTATTCAACTGAATTAACAATCAAAAAATGTAAAAAAGAAGCTACATGGTCTGCCAGAATTAAAATATACAAATAATTTGTCAAATTTGGATTTTTAGGACAAGCAGCGTAGCTTAACTTGAACAATAAAATCAGAAACACTAATTTTGATGGAATAAATATGTAGATGTTATGAAATGTGCTCAGTGGCTGAAGTGTGAGCACAGTGGTGATTTCTGAGTGTTCAGAGATCCCAGTGAGTCTTTGGAGGGTTTAATGCTTTAAGTGGGGGAATGTTTCTTCTTCGGAGACATCTGGATGCAAGTTTCTAGTGCTGTTCACTTTGTCTTATCCAAAATCAAAGTTTTTATGTCTCTGATAAAAACACTGAGAGACAATAGGATGAAAATTAAAAATAATGATTTCAAAAATGTTTTCTACTATGTTTTAATTTTTCTGGTGCCATTGGCAAATGTGTTTTCCTCCTTATCCTGTTTCTGTTTCTCATGCAATTTTTGAAGAGATTTGCCTTTTAGCCATGTTGGCTTTACATAATTGATCCATCCAAGAGCTGAACTGTCTGTTGGTCAAACGTGAGTTAAAATGTAATTTTTTAACTTTTTTTTTTAATGACATTTTTCTAGGTATACTCTTGCCTTGCACTTACCAAGCACAAAGATCTGTGCTGCAAGAATCCTTCTCACTGCTGTTTCACTAATTCTCACTGGAGTTTCACTGATACTTTGCTTAAAGGAAATGGGGCAGTGTGGTTATTTGGGAATAAACAGAGAATCAGGAAGAAAACTGAGAATTTTGGAATGCAGGTGAGGGGAAAAAAATCTGAATCTTCAGCATTTCCATGTGCAGGCTGCCAATCCTAATGCTTTTGGGGGAAATGTTTGTTCCCTGCTCTCTCTTCCCCTGTTGCCATAATAAATAAATCCTGGCTTTGGGAGGTAAGGAGGCTCCTCTCAGAGCTATGGTGGTGTTCACAGAGTAACAAAAATTGTGACAAGCAAAAAAAAAAAAAAAAAAAGAAAATAAATTCTTGTCTTGGTTTAGAAAGGACAGGATTGTGTGGGGCTGGCAGTAGGAAGCACACACTTTCTGATTAACCTCTGTACACTTGGGGATGGAAATCATAAAGACTTCTCAGTCTTACAGCTGACAAAGAGGTTTTTTGTTTTTGTTTTTTTTTTTAATGTACCTTCCAGGACAATTCCCCTGCCTTGCAGCCCCAGACCTTTGCTCTCTCTGAGTCTCTGTTCTTTTGCCAGCAGTGCTCCTGGGCTCATCCTCTCACCGAGTTTTGGGCAGCTTGGATTAGATCCTCATTCATCTTTTGGTGATTCCTCCCAGTAATTGTTTGATTCAGGCTGTGATGTTCTCTTTGATTTGTCATTTTAAGGTAAACCTGCAGGGAGCCTTCTGGAGGGCTGAAGTGGAGCACAGTCCTTGGTTTTGCATCTCTTGGGGTGGTTCATCTGTGTTTGCATCTCATGAGGCTCCTCCAGCTGGGCAGTGTTGGGATTTACAGCCTTTAAGGAACTGAATCTCCCAAATTTGCTGCCCCCAGGGAGGATCTGCTGCTCCTGTTGGGCACACAGATCCCAAGTGATGTGCCCAAGGATTCCTGACCTTGGCTCTGTAGTGTAATGAGTGTCCCAATTAAACTACTGGACCCAATCTAGGGTTTTTTGCTGTGAGTGATACTCACTTTGGAATTCTCTTTCAAAACACTGTTCAAAATCTTGCAGGTTCAGGCTTTCAGGTGAAAAAGCCTCTGAGAATGTAAGCTCCCTTCCTAGCCTGAAGTGCTCCCAGGCCAGGAATGGGAAACAGGGCATAGCAGCACTGGGAAGTTGTTTCCTGCCTAAAGTCATACAGCCCGTGGCAAAAGGATGAAGTATAACCATTTCTCAAAATAATTCCCTTGATATGATTTTTTTTCCTGAATATTTCCCTATTCCTTGTTTGTCTGATAGTTCAAATAGGTTTTTTGTTTTTCCTGTATTTCTGAAGCTCTGTTTCAGTGACATGTTTAATGGGAATGACTTATTTGGAAGTTAATTTGAATTATGGCTTAATAGGATAAAGAGCATGTTTAACAATTTATAAGTATGAAAATTGGAACTGTGCATTTGGCCTGCCTGCTGTGCTGGGGAGGGGATGCACACACAGGAGTTCTGTGAGTAGTGGTAAAATGCTGGAGGATACTTTTATATTTCTGTGGGTTCTCTGAGGTCTGTAAACAAAATCCAGATGATAGAAACAACGTTGGTTTTGCAATAAGCTTCAAAGTTCTGGGCTTTTTTTCCTTTTCATTTATTGCTCAGTCATGATTATCAAACCAAAACTAACGTGTTTCCCCACAGTTGTATAAAATAACTATATATGTCATATAGTTGTTTAATGACACATACTTGAAAGAAGTTTTGTTTTTTTTCAAGAAGAAAAGTAATTTTCAGGTCTTTAGAGACTGAAACAGAGAAACTAGAGTGTTGTTAGACAAGCAGGAAGCTGAGAAGAGTGCTAATGGCAGAAAATAGCTGGCTTTCTCTGTGTGCTGGGTTAAGAAATTGAGTTCTGAACTCCAGAGATTGCTGAGATGTGGCAGTAGGAGCAGGAGAAGAAATTTTCTGAGAAGAAATTTGAGGTAGCCAAAATTCATAGTTAAAAAGTGTTGGGATAAGATTTTAAATCCAGAGCATCATTTGGGAGTTTTCACTGAAAATGTTCTGATTCATGCAGCAAGGATAAGAAAATTTCTAGTCTAGATAAATGCTTGAGAAGGTGGTAGAAGACTTCAAATATAGAATTTACTGAAACAAAAATAAACTATTTTCATTATGCTTCTGTCTTTTTTTTTTTTTTTTTTATTCAAAGAGGAATCCAGACTTGATTGCTTCTTCAATTTGACTCAGTGAGATTAGTCCCCTGACTGTGCCATGCTTTGTCCAGGGCTCCAGTGGCTCTGTTCATTCCCAAGTAATTTCAAAGGGAAATTCTAGACGGGGGTCAAATGTAATATGTAGAAATCATCTTTAGGAAAGAGATGGATAAAAGAAGCAGCTAAGTACTGAATATGGAAATGAAGCCCCTCTCTGATCACTAGGGAAAGACTCCAGCCTGGAACTGTGGGAATTCAAAGCTCCAGTAAAAAAGGCAGAACTGCAATATGTTCTGAAGTGAGTGCTGGAATTCAAAGCTTGCAGAGTGAGCAAGCAACTACCCCTCCAAAAAACATCGAGAAAATCTCTCATTCTGTTCACACTAGATTGAGACTGGAAATAATGCAGTTCACCTCATCAGTGCCATTTTGTTACCTTCAGCTCTGTGTTCCATATCCTAGGCTAATAAAGCTGTTCCTTTGTATTCTTTTTTTCATTAAAGAATTTACTGAGGACCGAAGTGGTCATTTCACTTGGACAGCAGAATAATTTCAAACAGTAAGAAGAAAAATTGCACACAATTTTTTGCTCATTTCTTTGGGAACTGGAAGTGCTGTGTGAATTGTTTCCAGCACAGCCCAAGGGGGGGCCTGGGACAGACCATGGAGGCACTTGCTGGATTTAAAAGGCTTATTTGTGGAATTAGAGCTGAGATATGAAAAATAGCTCAGTGAAGAATTGGTGCCTGCTCCAGGGTTATAAAAGAAATTCCTTGTTTCCTTTGAATAATGGCTGCAAACAGGATTGCAGCCTGCTGTTCTCAGGTGCTGGCTCTTGTGGGATGGAGGAGCCTTCGTGCCTTGCATGAGCTCTGGGGAACAGCAAGGAGGAGAAGGAGAGGCAGCAATGATGCATGGCTGTGTTTGTGTTCCCATCAGTTCCTCTGGAGGCATTTCTGTGAGAGCTGGGAGTGAGCTCCGGGTGGTTGTTCATGGTCCTTGGCACCAGGGAAAGCCAATTTTGCTGGGTTTGGGAACAGGTAGTGCCCTTTTTGAGTCTTTTTTTTTTGTAAATAAAAATGCAGTTTGTTAATTGAGTGTGAGGGGGAAATAGCATAAAAAGAGAAAAATAAAATATCAAATACTTTATTTTTGATAATGCTTGGTGCCAAGAATTTTTTTCTGCAGTAGTAAACCTGTGTGACTTACATTTCCATTCTCTATCATTCCAAACACACGGGCTATTTGAAAATTGCTATATAAAAGCTTTTACCCATGCAGAAGTGAAGGTTTTAACATGTGATTTCAGTTGTTCATACCATTGTGTCAGTTCCATTCACACACATGTTTGGGTGGGATCTGTATATCAATTGCACATTCTAAGACTAATTACAAGTTTGGGAATTCTCACAGTGGATACATAAACCACAGGTTTAGTTCTGCATGGTAGGGAATTCTGAGCTAGATATACCAGAGGGGCTGTGGTTGGTGTTTGTTCATCCAGCCCTACAGTTCCAGATGTAGCTGGTGTACCTACATGCAAATTTAACTGGTGCAAATACAGAATGGTCTGGCCACTGCCTGTATTTGAACAGGCTGCAGCACTGCACTTTGCAACAGCTTCCCAGTGCTTTCATGTTTCCTTTGTCCAGCTCCACCAAATGACTTGCTATCCCTATTTTTTACTCCATTCAAAATTACAGAAATGTGTTCCTGAGCCCTTGGGTGGGGATGGTGTGCTTGGGCTGGTCAGCACCATTCATTGAATTAATCCTCTGTCAGTGGGACAGAAATACATTTCCTTTTCTCTCTGTGCCCCCAAAATGCTGCAGTCAGATCATTTGCTGTCCCCAGTGATAAACAGAGAGAGGATAAAATGGAGTGCATGATGCAGTAGCATCCATCCCAAAAATGCCAGGATTCTGGTGGCAGGGAGGATTGTGCTTGTCCCCAAATCCCTCTGAGGCTCAGTGGTATCATGAGCTGCATCTTTGCTGGAAGAAAATCCAAGTGAAATTCAGGTTTTTTTATACCTTGCAGAACGTGCAGAGGGGAAGCCTGTGAGGTTTGCTTAACTGGGGATGTTTCTCAGACAAATATTATGACTGTTCATCAAGATAACTTCAGTAAACTCAGGCAGTTAATTTTAAGCAAAATGACAGTAAAATAACCAAAGAATAACAGTCATTAATGAACCTTTGGCTTTATGAATTTCTTGCAGTGTTTTAGTGGAATGGGAGCTGTTCAAGGGAAAAAAACTCTACTTGCCATTATTTGCCCCAGATGCATTTTGCTTCTGGTCCCTGTGTAGTTGTTTAAATGAAATTGATTTGTTTACAAAATAATGCAATTTAATACAAAATAATGCAATTTAATACAAAATAATACGCATTTCAGAAGTCTGAGTAATAGTACTGAATTCAAGAAGTTGGAGAAGAAATTATGATGTTTTCTGCTTTTATTATGTGACTTTCATTTATTTTCTTTCTTCACCCCTCTCCAGTTTGAGATAGAACATGAGCTGTGAGGTGACTTATCTGCATGTGACTTCACCCATGGTTTGTCTTCTTTTAGTAACCCAAACCTGGCCATTTATTATTGTTTCAGTCATAATTCTGGTGCACTGAAATCAGTTATTGTAACACTTCACTGTCTGCTCAGATACTCCTGAAGTGCAGAATGGGAACTGAAGCTTCTTCCTCTGCCTCCTGAGATACCTTGGCTGATATTTTTCTGTAGCTCTTCTCTTACCACATTCTCTTATTATCTTCTCTACCTTATCAGTACCTCACTGAAGTGTTATTATACTAAAAATGTCTATTTTTAATATATTAGCAGGCAAACTTTGCAAGCTTCTTCAGAGCTTTAAAAACCTTGTGCCTTTGAACTACTTCTGCCACAGTAGTTTTAATGAAGCTACCCAGAACAGGGACCATGATTCCTTTAAACATCAGCATTTCTTGACAGAATGGAAAGATGAATAGATGAAATCCCTTGGAGGCCATGGAACTTTTTCCATTAATTGTAATGATTTTGGATAGAAACCACAGAAAGAGAAGAAGTAAGTGTAACAATATCTATAATTGGATGTAGAAAGGGATGCTAGTAGGAGTTCTGTGAAAAATTCTTTCTCTCAGGAGCAGAGGGGTTGTGATAGGATGATGATCCCTGTGCAAACAGCACGGTGCAGTGGCAGTGTGGAAGTGCTGCTTTTCAGAATATTTTTACAAACAGACCCTGTCAAATTTGTGTTGATGAAAGCCCTTTGAAATCGTGTTGCATTGTACCAGGGAAGAAGTATGGCAAAACCTTTTTTATTATTCCTAGATGTATCATTGTATTAATTGGCATTATCTAGCAACAGGAAAAAATGCTTTGTATGAGGAAATAATACTGGAATTTTCAGGTAATGCTTTTGTATTTGTTCTTTGACAAATCCAATTGAATATTTTTGTATTACTGATGGGTTGATATACTTATGGAATAGACAAAAAACTATTTTTCCTCTTTTAATAATAACTTGCATAATTGGAAAAATAAAATAAATATTTTAGGATGGCTTGAAGGTCACGTTTAATTTGGTTCTCTACATCAGAGAGTAGCACTATTGGCGTGGGTGCAGACTAATCCTGGAAGAGTTGCTAATCAGTCCCACTGAGCTCACAGCTACTAAGAGTGTGGTTTACAGTGCTTTGATGAATTGAAATCAGTGTTGGTAACATGATACAAACTCATGCCACAAACCCAGGAGCTGGCAGTGTGTGCTGCTATTAGTGTGTGTTGTATCTTGTCTGTTTTGTGTGTCAGGGTGTTTCTTACTGACCTTCCAGAGATGTTAAAACAAAGGGGATAAGCACATACTGGGCCTTTTCTGGAATTGTAATATTTTTTTGGTCAGTGGTTCAGTTCATTACATGTCCCTATCACAGGATTATTCTGTCCCTTTTGATACCAGGTATAGAATAAATGTAAAATTTATCAGGCAGAACCATTGAACCAGATCTGTAGTCTTTGGCCAGTGGTGCTGAAAGATAAAGTGCTATGTTTACAATTCCAATTTTAAAAGTTTATTGAAGTTACAGAGGAATTGCAGTGATTTCAGTACGTTGGTTTGAGTGAAAACTAAAAAAAAATACAGGCTTACAATACTGCTAGGAATGACATTTTGAAACTTCTAGGCAATATTTTAAATAGGAATCACCCTCTTGCAGTTACTCCTGATAGTGCATGAGGCTAAAAGCTGTTTGAATTTGAGACAAAATATAATTTGTAATTCCTGTGCATAACACAAGGCCAAGCCATCAGGAATTGTTTCTGAAGACACTTGTACATGGAAACTGTGGTTGTGATTAATAGATGGCTCCAGGCTGTTTTAGTGTAACAGTGACTGTGCTATAAACAGGATTGGGAAAAAATGATTACCTTTAATAGGGTAGCAGCTGTAAGGCTGCCTTTATATTAAGTGACTTAATGAATACTGATCTTGAAGCAATAAATCAAAATGCAAACAATCTACTCTAATCAAGTAAGCAGAATATTTCAGATACCTAAATTACATTAAATGAACACTTCAATCAAGGTCCGTAGCTGCACGTGTTCTTATGTTTAATCTAGTTACTGCTGGTGTAGCATCACTTTTAGGATATATGGATTTAACACACACTTGTTTGTTCTTTCTTGACTTTGCATTTGGGTTTTGTTTGTTTGACATAAAATTGCTTGCAGAATAATTAACAATCCCTAGTAAATCCTGGTACTGAAGAGTTTTCTTCTCAAGAGTGATCAGTGAGGTTATTGTAAAGGTGTTGCAGCAGTTTCTTCAGGTAGGTGTAGCTCTGTCTAAACGTCTGCATTTACAAATGCATTTGGTGGAAATGTGTGAGCACACTGCATGTGTGTGTGTGTGCCAGGCTGTGCACACCCAGGGCACGGCAGCAGCTCCCACCAGGGCACAAATGAACAGTGGCAGTGCCATCGTCTGCTGGCAAACCAATGGCTGTGCTCACACTGGAAATACACCACGTGGAAGATAAAAGGAAATGACATTTTGTCTGCTGAGGTTCTGGTTCTGGAGTCCCTTGTGGGATTCTGGGTGTGTTTGTCACAGTTCCAGTGCAGGTCCTGGCCCTACAGACATCCCTGTGCTATAAAAAGGGGGAGTTTCTGCAAAAAAATTTGCAATGCAAAATCAGAAGTCTCTTTGCAAGATGCTGGTCTCACCTTGTTTAGTAAATATTTGTCCACCTTGGCTTTTAGTTTATTTACTGACCAAATTCCACATCTGCAAGTCAGAGGAATACAATGGTCCAGAGGGACACTTGTATTTCTGTTCAGGCATTGCCTGAAAATCCACCACTGAAGAATTAATAACTGTCTGTTTATTTTCTTGATTTATACTTAGAGTTTGTGGGTTCTATTTGTTTGCTTGGGATTTTTGTGTGGGTTTTGTTTTGGGATTTTTTTTAGAAGTGGAAAATAATACCTATGAGGCATCTATATCTGATTAAAATATTCAGAGGCCCTCAGTATTTGATTCCTCCCTTGATTTTGGGAACAGATTGCTGGTTTTGCCTCAAGAATCATTCATCTCTGGTTTTTGGTGTCTCTAGTTTTGTCTGGGATCAGAAAGGTGCAGTTGATCTGTTGCTTGATAGTTTCTCAGCAGCAAACTAGATTCAGAACAGCAGAAATGGAAAAAAAAATTTAAAAAAATTAAAAAAAAAAATCCATTTTGTAGGCAGCTCGTCTGGGCTGTGAGTAGCTGGTGAAGGTCTCATGGTCTGTCAGCAGGGTAAGGAGGGTGGAAATGCAGCTGCAGGAGCTGGGCTGTGCTTGGCCTGACAGAGCAGGAGCAGGGGCTGTCAGAGCCCCAAGGTGTGACTGCACCATGCACAGGCAGGATGGAGGAAACCTTCAGGAAGAAATCCACAGCAGCTCCTTCTGCATTAGGCAAGCACAGATCTTAAGGCTGAGCTCCTGACAAGAGATCTTGGCTGCCTGGCTTTGCTGAGACACCTCTTTATTAGCCCAACAGTAAGAGTAAATGGTATCAGCTAAAACTGGAACAACGTTTATGGCTGTTTGTCCCTAAACACAGTAATTCCATGAGATGCCCTTGTGTAGAAGGGTGGATGGATGTCAGGGGTTGGCACTCAGTGTATTTCATTAAATACACCTTGAAGAAAACAATGGAGCTGCTCTGAACTGATTTTCCTGTGCATGCAGCGCTACAGATATCAAGCAACAGAAAGCACAAGGGAACTTGAAGCTTTCTGCTTTGTTTTGAAAAAGAATTGTTGCTGGTTTTTTTTCCTGTTGTTGCAGCGCCAAGGCACCAGCACAAAGCCTGTCAGAGTTCAAGCAGCATCTGGATGATGCTCTCAGCCATAGGAGTTTGTTTTAGGAAGATGTGCAAGGAGCAGGGACTGGGATACAGTGATCTTTGTGTGGGTCCTTTTTTATTCTGTTCTCTGATTCTAGTTAAACTATTTATACCAAGGGTTCAGGCTGTGATTTACATCAAACTTTGTACTAAAAACTGATAGATAACTTTGTTCTGGGATCCTCAGTTCTCCAGACTGCAATTCTGGTTAACCCAAACTGGAGGCCAGTATCAAAGTATCCACTAAAATTGCCCCAGATTTTTTAGCTTTCATTTGTGTTAAATAAAAGATGCAGCTGTCAGTCACAACTTCCAGTACTGTAAACTCTGGGAGTCCCTTTGATGTCACTTCTGAATGTTGCTTACTTCCACTTGAAAAAAGAACAAAAGCTGTTTTAGTGCTTTTAACCAGCTGTTTCTGCAGAGCCCTAGGCAGTTCACAGTGCAGGGAGTTGTTCCCGTGGAGCCTCTCAGTTCCTGGGCAGTGATGTTGATGTTCCTGCAGCCACAGGGAGCTTTTATGGCCAATCTGGGCAGCTGCAAAGGGTTGGAAATTCCATTTAAAGTGCCTGTGATTTGTAAGAACTGCACATCCTTCATGCTCTCATGATGGAATTCCCCCTAACAGATAACACAGGCCAAAAGTTAAAAATGTTACCATAGGAGGGGATGTAGGTTCAAGTGCCTTTATATTTGTTAATCCTTTTATTCTCTCCAAATTAAAGTCCGTCTTAAAAATCAAACAATTACTGAGGTTACTTCACTTTTGTGGTTTTATGATCAGAAGTCTCACTTCTCTCCCCAACATGATCTCCAAGGTGTTTCAGCACAGTGAAGTTATCTGTTTGAGTAATGCATCCTAAAATGAATCCCTTGCAAAGTGTCCTGTGGCACAAATGTTGGCTGTTTGCTGCTGCTCCCGTGGAAGGACTGGCATGATAATGGTGAAAATAATCCTGAGAAGGGACAACTTCTGCATGTCTAGGGCCTGGTGCTCATTTTCAGTTTTATCCTAAAAGAGAGGCAAAGTCCTAGGCATGATCCCCCCAGTAAACAAACTTGAGCTGGTTCTGTGAACACCTTTCCATTTCAGAAAATGGAATCCTGTGAAAAATCAGTGTTAAATGAACATTGCCAAATTAGGAGCTGCATTTTTTGGTGGCTGTGCTGGCTGGGAGAGTTGTGTACCCACAGAGCTCTGTCTCAGTCCTGTGCTCCTGCATCTGAGATAAATGAACATCATTAATTGTTTTCAGTAAGGTGGGATTTTTGGTAGTGATTTGTCCAAAAGATACATGTGCTTCTAAATTATGGGGATTTTTAAACTTGATGGTAGAGTGCCTTTTTTCTAACCCTCTCAAAGGATGGCTGAGGGGAACAAGTTAGGGAAGGTTTGACAAGTTTGTAGCATTGCTGCAATTACTTCTCAGACCAAGTTATTGAATGGGATTGTGAAGATGGCCATACATTCATTTGTTTGGGTTTTTTGTGTTTTATGCTTTTGTATTTTCTACTGGCTGCATTGAAAATGGTCATTTCTGTTGAATTTTAATATTTGAAATTTTAAAAATCCCATTCTTTCTCAAGTAACCTCTTTGTAAGAGTAGGGAGAGAAGTTCTCAGAGGAGCAGTTTGTGGTCCCTTAATGGTAAATGCTTGCACTTAGGTTGGAACTATATTAGAAAGGTTCCTTTTCCTCTTGACTTCTCCAGCCTGCTTCAGAGAATCTGTACAGGAGGAAAGATATGCCTCTCAGAGCAAAAATCACCTGCTGAATTAAAAAAAAGTTTCTATTTCGTTTTATTCATTTTTTTTTTCAGGCATTCCTTCATTGTTTTAAAAAAATCTGCATTGAAATGATAGCAAATGGAAACCTAAAATGCTGGAAAACATGATGGGAACAGATGCTGAACTTCAATCCCTTTGAATGCGTGGCTTCCCAAGTCATGCAGGAGGTTTCTCCTGAACAGTAAACCCTGTGTTCTCTGTGTGGAGTTTCCATTTGTTCTGTCTCAGAATTTCCCAGGGCACTGGGGGTGAGAGGAATCTGTGTGCCTGGCAGGATGCTTTAATAAATTAAACAAATCTGGTTTTCTATCATTATAAACCAAATAATTTTTACTGATTCATGCAAACTTCTGAGGTTCTTTTCCTCTGAATCAAAGAGAACTTAATGAAAATACATAATTTGGCAGTAAACATGTTTTCAGCTCTCATCTCTCTCTTTTTTTTTTCCTTATTCTAGCAGTTTTAGAAAATGTAAGGTTGGGGTACTGATTAGCCTGGCAGCAAAAGGGGTAATGGTTTCTTTCTCAATGTGTGAGAAGGTGGGAAATAATGCAAACAGAAAAGCAGCTTGAAGCAATTAGGTGAGTTAGTCTGGAATAAAAGGCTTGCAAGTGTTCTCCTCCAGGAACAGACGATTTCTGGAACAAGTTACAGATTGAAAACAGACCCCAGGAGATTTTCACTTCCATTATTCTTCACCTGTGCATCCAAGGAGCTCATAAAAATACTGTTTCTGGAAGGGAATCTCACTTCAGTAGTATATCAATATACATGCACCTTGACAGAAATAGCATTCTATGCATAACACATTAAATAATTTAGTTATTTTAAGCAAACTTGTTTATCTGAAAACTAAGCAGGTTTGCAGATTGGTGTCACAAGGCATTGAAGAAACAGCATCAAGCAACTCACTTTATTCTAATAGTAATTTTGTTTTAAACTTGGCACAGATGAATATGGGAAATTGAAACTGCTACAGCTACCACATCTCTTTCCTCTCCCATCTTCTCTTGAATCATATATGAAATTTTAAAAATACATTTTCTACACTTATGTACCTGTTAAAATGGTAAAAGTTGAAACTAGAATGGTAACATGAACAGTGACTAGTTACAAATTTCTTAGGCTGAGTTTTGGAGTCACAGTAATTTGCTTAGGCTGAATTGTAATTGTCCATCTTGTAATGAAAAAACCTTTTTTCCTTCAATCCAGCCACATTTATTAATTTCAAGACCATTCCAAAGTGCTTTGTTATGTTGATTTGGTCTATCTATATATATTTTCTAATGTTTTCTAAGTTATTGTTTCATGTGTTCTGTGGTAGGTATTGGAAAAATCATTGAGTCCTTACAAATTAGAACTGTATTTGGTTGCAAGACCAGTGCCCTGAGGAAAAGTCTGCACTGAGATCTGACTGGACCTTGTGAGAACACCAGAAAATTCTACAGAGTGGCATCTTGCCATAAGTTTTTGATGACAGCAAATGTTTTGTATTTTCTTAGGCACCAAAGTTGATCAATTACAAGCAAATTCAGAGGAAATCCAGACTTTCTTATTTTGAGAGTTTATGCCCTGTGGGAGTTTGTGATAGCTCCATTTAATTCCTGACTCTCAAATTTCACTGTGCTTCAAAGGAAGCATTCCCCAACAATAACCTGAGCTGGCTTTAACCCACAGCCCCAGCAAGAGCAGATTTTAAATGTGTGTTGGTTTTACCTCCTGGAGGAGATGGGGGAAGGTGAGCTGCTGATTAAACCAAAGGATACAAATGGAGGTGTTGGTATCTTGTTAATACTTGGTTATTACAGAGAACAGCTGTGTAGGTGATAAACAGGAAATCAGGGTGGAACTCACACCCAATACATACCTAAAGTCCTTATTTTATACACTGACCTCCCAGTTACAAGGAGCCAAACACACAAACAGGATCTGTCAAAACAAGGAGGAAAGAGGCACTGGTTTGTTTGCTTTGTAAATACAGCAGAACTCTGACCTAAAATCAACTTGGCTACAGAGGTGGGTTCAGGTTGTGTCTCGCCTGTGGGATCTTTCTCTCTGCTGGAGAAGGAAAGGGAGAAGCTCTCAGAGCTGTCACACACTTCATTCATCTGCAGGGACAAATGACTGCTATGGGCCCAGCCAGCACCAGTGAAATCTGGGGACCAAGACAAGCAGAGAATAACTCCAAAATAAACAGCATACCAGACTTTTAAAAGCAGGTAAACTCTTCATTAGGCAGTGGTACAGCCTGGTGGGTTTATATTCACGTGTAGGACAGGTTCCATCTAATTCAGTTTATACATTTGTGATGTTGAGCTGCATTCATGACTTTGTTGCAATTTGAAATGTAAATTAAGATGCCACACATAACTTTCTAACTATTTGTGTTTCTTACTGGCTTGAAATAATTTGCTGTGGCATTTGGATGTATGGAAATAAAGTCTTTTAAATGCCATAAAATGATGCACTGATGAAATACTGTTTAATGGTAGTTGTAAGTGATTTGGTGGTGATGTTTAGGGATGTTATTTGTGGATATAGGTGGATTATAAAATAGTTCAACACAGCATGTATGAAAGGGAGAATGCTTATTCTTCTTGACACCTACTACTTTTATAGTTAACTTACATCTTGTTTACCACTTCAGTGCAAATAAAATGAATGGAATCCCTCACTCAGCATTTTGGGATTTGGGAAGGGGACCTGTGAGCAGCTGAAAAGGGGATCTGTGTGTAGCTGCTGTGCTTCACTTCCTTTAGAGCCTTCTCTGCTTTCCAGTGCAGAGGGAGACATTTCCTAAGGAAACACAGGTGTTCCTCTCTGTAGGGCCACATCCTGCCTTGGCTGTGCTTGGATTTAGGATGAGAACAGTGCTGGTCACACACGAGCCAGGGACTGCTCAGCCTCTCACACTGCCCTGACAGTGAGGAGAGGGGGCACAGCCAGCACAGCTGACCCCAGCCATCCCAGGGGAAATTCCATATATTGTGTATTCCACTGGGCATCATGCTCAGCTAGGAGGGAAAGGCTCAGGAGCTGGCTGGGCACTGCACAGTTAGCTTATTTGTACCACTTGTTTTTCTTGGAGTTTACTTCTTTCCTTCCTTTCTTTTCTTCTCTCTCTCTCTCTCTCTCTCTTTTCTTTCATTTTTTTAATAAATTTTTTATTTTTTAAATTTTTATTACAATTTTATATTCTATTTCCGTTATTAAATTGCTCTGATCCCAATTAATGATTTTTCCTGCTTTTACCCCTCCTATTCTCTCCCCCATCCCCTGGTGGGGAATGAACAGGTGGCTCTATGGGATCTGAGTTTCCAGTGGGGTTTGAACCATGCCAGGCCAGGAGGTACTGAAATGGGGCATGGTCCTTGCTTTGTATTTAGACAGAGACTTGCTGCTCTGAGTTGCCTTTCAGATTTGAGAAGGTGGTGGGTTCAGCTCTGGTGTTCTTCATGCTATGGCCAACAACCAGGGAATTGTTTGTCATCATCACACTCCAGTCACTGACAGATGATTGCCTGTGCTTCACTCCCACACTCCAGACATGGGGNTCAGCCTCTCACACTGCCCTGACAGTGAGGAGAGGGGGCACAGCCAGCACAGCTGACCCCAGCCATCCCAGGGGAAATTCCATATATTGTGTATTCCACTGGGCATCATGCTCAGCTAGGAGGGAAAGGCTCAGGAGCTGGCTGGGCACTGCACAGTTAGCTTATTTGCACCACTTGTTTTTCTTGGAGTTTACTTCTTTCCTTCCTTTCTTTTCTTCTCTCTCTCTCTCTCTCTCTCTTTTCTTTCATTTTTTTAATAAATTTTTTATTTTTTAAATTTTTATTACAATTTTATATTCTATTTCCGTTATTAAATTGCTCTGATCCCAATTAATGATTTTTCCTGCTTTTACCCCTCCTATTCTCTCCCCCATCCCCTGGTGGGGAATGAACAGGTGGCTCTATGGGATCTGAGTTTCCAGTGGGGTTTGAACCATGCCAGGCCAGGAGGTACTGAAATGGGGCATGGTCCTTGCTTTGTATTTAGACAGAGACTTGCTGCTCTGAGTTGCCTTTCAGATTTGAGAAGGTGGTGGGTTCAGCTCTGGTGTTCTTCATGCTATGGCCAACAACCAGGGAATTGTTTGTCATCATCACACTCCAGTCACTGACAGATGATTGCCTGTGCTTCACTCCCACACTCCAGACATGGGGTGCAAGTATTGACAAGCACAGTTGGGCTCATTTTCAGCTCTCTGCATTTCCTGCCCTGCAGGAGTCCCACAGCTCCCTGTGCTTTGGTGGCAGCAGCAGCAGCTCCTCGTGTGCCTGTGCACAGACACAAAAGGGGCTTCAGAAGTTCAGGTGTCTTTCAGCTCCCATTCTCCCCATCCCATTTTGAGATTCAAGATCCAGCCTAGTTTCATTTTCTGCCCTTTCTCACAAAAGTACTCATGTAAAGAGCCTTTATTTCTATTCTGATGCACCCATCCTGCCTTCTAAAATTATCTCTGGTTCCATTAGAAAAAGGACATTTCCAATAAGTGCAGTTGCACAGACATGAATTGCAGCTTTTGGCGTTTGGAAGGAGTGACACTGGCTCTGTGTTTGAACATTGCAGGATAGTCATGATTGGGGTGTAGCGTCCTGATCCTCTGTTGTGCTGTGGATAGACCTGCTCTTTCTCCTTTGGCAAAACTGTTTTTTCTAGGTATTAATTTTCTAAATGTCTGTGTTTAGTAATTTCACACACTTATGTAGAGCTTTCCATAAAGCAATTTTCTCTTTATATTCTAGCATTATATCTGTTTCAGTATGCTGGCTTGTGCAGTGGGTTTGTGTTTCCCGGGTGTGACACCCTGGTGATCTGCTCAGATCAACTATTTACTATCTCAGTGTGGGTTTTCTCCAGACACAGAATTAATACCTCATTTGACCTGCCATGCCAGGACTTCCACCTTGCTTCACTGTGCAATAGAACACCTATTAGGAGGTGAAATCCTAGGAATTAATTTCTGTCCTCTCTTTCAAAGATTTATCAAGTTTTAACATGCTGACCAGTTCTTTCTGCCAAAATGTGATCCAGCAGTAAAAATCTGCTATTAGTTGGCTTGCAGACTTTTGGGAAGATGCTTAGATTTTCATGTCTGTGATGTTATCATGAACAAAATGATTTAGAACTTGTTGCACAGTTCAGCTATTAATATTGATTTGATCAGTTTTGTCAGTGCCTTAATTTGCAACGTAGATAAAAATCCCTTACATTGTGTCTATCAACTGTGGGCAGCTTTCTGCTTGTGAGCCTGACATTTTATACTGTCATGCTATGGAACTTCTTTTTCTGTATACTAAGAAAACAAATAATTCTGTAGGTGAGATTCTGTTTCCTGCCTAGGTCCCAGGGATGCTGCAATATCAGGGGAAAAGCTCTTCCATATTGCCATCATCTGAGTAAAGAACCCAGCAAAAATCATTGTCTGTGGCACAGGGCTGGGAGCAAAATATTCCATCAAGTTCACAGAGTAGCAGCTATGGACAAACTCATCCAAAACTGTAATCCTGCAGGAGATAAAGGAGGAAAAACTGGAGCCTTGTTCTCAAATGTCACCTATCCAGGGCAGAAATGAAAGCAGGCAGCTGCTTTGTTAGCTTTAAAATCTTAATTTGAGTGACTTGTTTTGTCTCTGCTTTGTCCTCCACTGCAAATACGATTTTACATATGAAGTCTCTTTGAGAGAAGGGGCTTGCAAAACTGGTAAAAATTTGAAGTTAGATACCAAATATGAGTTCTTTGTAACTTCCCTAGCATGAACTGGTTAAATTTGGAATGTTTCTGTATAGCCTGGGTTATATTTCCATAGGTGAAGCCCAAAAATGTTTCTGTTTTTTAGAAGCCACAGTGGACTCAGGGACCCAAATTTACACCATTTCCTTAATCCAGAGGGAAGCTGCTGTATTTCCTTTCAGTTCTAAGGCTCTGCTCCTCAGTCCTCTCAGATATCACAGGTGAAGTCAGGGTGGCACTGACTGCTATGGGGATCCTCACTGGAATAAAGCAATGGAGATGAGCAGAAACCCAAACCAAAAACCACAAACCTGCACCAGCTCTGGGACACGGACATTGCTCACAGGGATTTCTAATTTAGTCCACTGGCAAGCTGCATTAATATGCTGCAGAATTCTTAGATAAAGGTAAGCCAAATTTGGCTTTCCATTTCTCACAGCAAAAAAAAGACACTGGATACTTTAAAAATATCACATCATTTATTATGGTGAAATCAAGCATGGAACACAGGGGTGAACGGATAAAATAACTGTCTTGAGAATTAATTGAAAGTCAGGTGGGATAGGGATCAGAATATTCAAATTACTTCCAAATGCTTTCTGTTTATAGTTGGATTTACTACATAATACAATTTAAATAATCTGCAAATTCTTTATCTGTTTTTGATGCCAAAGCTATCACAGATCTCTTGTGACCCTCCCCTGGTATGAATCTATGATTTTGCTATAGAAACATTGATAGAAATCAGTATAAATGTGTTATTCTATATGTATGCATTTGTGATAAACACCTGATTTAAATTTTATAATCTCCTCTTGTAAGAATTTATTTTTCCTTTTGTTCTGCTCATTTTACAGACAATTTTTTTTTCTTTTTCAAGGTGCACAGATCCCTCCCTCCACACCCAAATTGAATTAAACCCATCAGTTGTTAACCAGTCCATGTAAATAATTTGGGCCTGGATTATGTGAGGGTAATATAATTATGATAGTGAGAACTTTTCTACCTCCCTTTTTATACTTAAAAAGGTTCTTCCAGCTGATTTTTACAACCTAGATTATCCATTCTTCATCTTCTTTTCTTATCACTTAACATTGTTTGCAGATTTTTGTCTCTGGTGCTGTTACTGATAAGGAATTTCTGTAGACTGGGTTGTGTTTGCATCAGCAACATCTGTGAAATTCATTATACACCCAGCTAAAAAGAAAATGGAAAAGACACACTTATATTGGTTCCAGGAACTATGAATTTATTTGAGCTGTAACATTATTTCAAAGTGATTTCTTGTCTAAGATAAAATTATTTTAAAAATATGTTCTTTTCTTAAAATAGTTGAAAATGTATTTTCAGTAATATATTACTATGGCAGCAAAAAGTAGAATAAATAAAATCTGAACCTGATGAAGAGGAAGGAAGGAACAGGGTAATTTAGAACTGAAATTATTCTGGAGCTGGTCTTCAAATATTTCCAGGGACAGAGCTTGCTATGGGATTTGAAACTGCAATGCTTCAGGCAGCTGTAGAATTGATTTAAGTGACAATGCCATTGGATTTCAGTTCCTCACTTTGGAATGAACTGTGTAATTGTGTTTCCTAGAATTTTCTCCTCAGTGATGGTGAAGGATCAAAAACAGTGGTGTGCACTTTTGAATAGTTTATAGGCAAACAAAGTGATTAGTAAAGTTTTATTTAAAATAGTGTCCTGTAATGCCTTGCATTCTGTGTGCTGCAGAGCCTGCTACACGTGTGTTGATGCTGTTCTGAATTGAATTCAGATTTTCTACTTACTCTGGGACAGAGGTGAATTTTGCTCACAGCTGTTGCTGCCTCCTCACATCTGGTTCCTCCTGCTGATGGAAAGGCTTCCTTAGCTCAGGATTTTCATTCATCCTCTGGATCCTGAGCACATGAGAGTCTTTCTAAGGAGCCAAGTTCTTTCACCAGCAGTTGTTTTGGAATTTTGTTAATGCCATCAAACTTCTCAGGCACAAATTATTCAGTTCTGAGCTGAATAATGAGCTCAGCTGAACTAAATGAGTTCCTTGTCGAGCTCCCATTAGCAGTGAAATTCTGCTCAGATGAGCTCCATTCAGAGCAATCTGAGCCACAGGTTATGGTCTCACACACTAAAATAAGGTGTTAAAATCTCCCTCTGGACCAAGGGAGAGGATTTGTTTGAGAATCAAGTAATTCTAACAGGATGGTGTCTTGCTAATTGGTTTTTTGGTGTTCTGGGTATGTCTTTGCCTGATTCATTGTAGCATCAACCAGTTAAACTTTTCACCTGAGCCCTACCTGTGGCAGGTCAGAGATGGATGTGGAGAGGGCAGGATGGATTATTTTGGAAAGGGTGGAAGTTTGTGGTTTGTTTCTGCTGGTCCACAGGCACATGTCCCCTGTGCACAGCATGTGGGGTTTTTGGGGTGTCTCAGTCTCAGGGGCCTTTCCTGCAGGGAGCAAATGTGGGTCAGAGCAGCCCTGGAGTGCCTCTGTGGGAGATGGGTGAGGGCAGGCACACCTGTACTGCAGAATGGCAGAGCTGCAGCCCCAGGGCTGTGTGTGTGCAGGGCAGGTGGCCCTGGTGACAGCAGGGATGGTTTATTGATGTGCCATCAGGGAGATGTGCTGGCAGCACAGCTCCCTCCCCTCTCAGGGCTCCCAGGTACTGCATGGATCTGTCTCCTTGCCTGGGAGCCAGGCAATAATTCACCCTGGGAATAGTGCTGGGAGAGGCCGTGCAGAAGGAAGGTGCCATTCAGCACAAAAGCTGACAAAATCTGATTGTTAAGTACCAGTCAGGACATTAAACTTCATATCTCTCTAAAGAGCGAGGAGGGAGAGAAATCCCTTGTATTACACAGAGATCTGTTACAGGAGACAAATGCCAAGTGAGCACTTTATAAAACTGCTGTGCTTTAAAGCATTGTACAGTCAACAGCCCTTCCTTGTGACAGCTGCAGTGTGCCACAGACCTTAAATCAACAAGAAGCAGTGCAATATCCTGCTCTGGCTGCTTGGCAAAAAGCTGTGTTCAACTCTGCCTTCTAGAGAGAACTTGGCTCCCCCAGCACACCTTGTGCCTTGACTCTTCTGGAACTTGCACTTTTGTTTGCAAATTTGCCTTTAATTCAGGGAAATGGCACCATGGCTAGGAAATGAATGTAATTCTGATACAGACTAAAAAGACAGAAAAGATTGGCAAAAGTAGTATTGGAAGGAAAGAAGAATTGAAATCCTGATTATCAAGTAGAGAGATAATAATGAGTTCTGGTGAGCTATTCTTTGTGTAGTGAAGGCAACACTTGGAAGCAGAGGGAATGTGTTGTAGGAAAGTTTGCAAAAATTCCTTTGTGCCCTTAGGTGGAAAGTTGAGTTTGAAAGGTGTGAAACAGTTTTAAATACAGTCAGTGACTGGGTCCAGACTTTGTTCTTCTGATGGTGTAAGCAAGCAGAGACTTAAAAATGGATTATGAATGGTTCTTGAGAAGAATATTATTTATAGAATCTTTTTATCCTGGTACTCTGTGCTGAAGGACTGAGCAAAAAGGCTTGGTCAGAAACACCTGTGAACAAGCAAAACCTTCACAGTGGAACTGAACTTTTTTTTTTGGTCATTCAAACCAATCTAAGAATCATTAAAATACCACCTGAAACCAAGGTTCTCAAATAAGAACCACTCTAGAATTGGAGGGATTTTTAAAGCATGGCAGTTCGCAGTAAACTGGGACAATAATTAATTACTCCATCAAAATGTGTCTTGATTCCTATGAAAAGGGAATCATTTGATCTGCCAGTTTATACCATGTAGTTTTTATTAGGTTAAAAACATACCTGGTCAAATCCTACCTGGGGGTAGGATTAAATAGAGCTTGAATACAGTATGCAGGTCATCACCCTTTTTAGTTTACCTAGAAATATAAAGGTTGGAACCAAGATTTACTTTGTCCTTGTCCACCAGGTTGAAGTAATTAACCTAAATGCTTTAAACATAAGGATTTTCTCATTTGGTTCTAAATTTCTTGTAAAGACTCCATAAATACTTAAATTTTTCCAGTCTCTAGTGGAATCTGTTAATAGCCTTACACAGTGTCAAAGCAAACCATTGGTGCAGTGTTTAGAAATGGAGTTAAGGCAAATGTTCCATTAGTTGCTCTTTGTTGAAATAATTGACATCTTGATTTGTTATATAAGAAACCTTCATTTATTTCCCTTTCCTATAAAGCTTTTCTCCTTTTTTTATTCCTTTGGAACTCCCTTAAATTATTGGAGTCAGGCAAAATTTTCCTATTATCAAATCTTTTTTTTTAATATTTCCTATATTTTGGAAACAAGAAGATAAATTGTTTCCTTGATTGCTTTTCCAGAAAATAGAGCAGTGTGTGCTTTCTCCCTGCCACATCTTGCCCCCACTCTGCATTGCAGTGTTCATATTTCAGTCTCTAATGGGAAACTCCTTTTTTGTGTTTCACACCTTTGTGTCATTCAGCAAATTTTATGCAGGTGAGATGAGAAAAAAACAGCAACAACTTTCGGTTATCTTGTGTTATTTGTGTTTAAGTTACCACTGTGGATCTAATTGTGGTCTGTTTGCTGGTTCATGTTCTGGTGAATTGGCATGGAGGTCACAAACCTCATTAGCTTTTTTATCCCAAGCAACATCAGAAAACATAAACCTGAAGCCTCGAATGCCATTTTTAATCTCAGAAAAATAGCAGTGATTTCATCCATGTGTTTTTCAATCAACAGCAAGCAAATCAAATCTCCATGCTGGCTTAAAATGCTTAGCACAATTACAATTCATGCCTATTGCTGAAAAAAGCTAAATTACTTTTAAAAAACATTATTTAAAGAAACACTTCAGAGGTGCATTAATATTTCTGAAATGAATCAAATTGTTTTGTAGATATTTATTACACACATTTTGCATACATTCCAGGTTCCTATTTTTGCTATGCACCTGCTTTTCTGAACATTTTTGCCTTAGGATTATACCCTGGAAGCCCCAGAAGGATGTGCAAGTGAGATGGGAGAAGGGTAACATCTAGTCTGTAGTGTTGACTTCTGTTGTAGGTACAGTCAGCAGAGATAATAATGGTAAAAAAAGCCCAGCTGATCTCATTTTTCACAGCATTTCCCTTTTTTTTTTTTTTCTTCCCTGTCAGCTTGAGCCCCTGGTTTTGTGTTGTGTGCACTCTGTAGAGTGCTGCATCCTGCTCACTTTACTTTTTAAAGTTAGTTAATCTCTGCAAGAAAATGCAGGTGTATTGAGCAATTGAGATCTGCAAGCAAAGCTCCAGAGAGGTTCTCAATGTATGTAATTTGTCAGTGTTATTTCAGTCTATGAATGGAAAATATTGTTTTGAAATGCAGTTTTTATCTCTGTCTTCTTCCTCGTTGCCCAGCAGGATGTGTTGGTGGTTGTGGGGATGGGGAAGGGAGGAGGAGCTCTGCTGTGTGCAGGGATGCCTTGGGGCTCTGAGGGATGCAAAATGTGAGGGCAGCTCCAACAGCAGAGAGGAGAGGACAGAAATGCTGAATATTCCAGCTGGGCTGCAGTGGCACATCCTTGTTTCACATCAAGAACCTCAGCAATCCCCTTGATTTCTTTATTTGTAATACAACTATTTGTATTGCAGACAGGGTTAGAATTAAGCACAGCTTCATTCTCAGTTTGGGCACTAAGGCTACCAATGTGTTTACTTGCCTGGGATGTATTTTCATACTTGCCTGGTTTACTTTTATATGTTATTATTTATAGTGTAATTTCTGGACTGCAAACCTGCATTGTGCTTTTTAAAATTCATTTTCACAAGTTCAGAAATAAAACTCAGTGAGAAAAAGCTGTGAAATGAGGCAGGCCAGGCTTTACAAATTGCAGAGTAATCCCAGACTTCTGTTTTACTATTATTTCCAAGTTATCTCTGCCTGGAGTAAGAGCAAAACTCTTTAATATAGGGCTGCTCTCAAGTTTTATTAAACCAGTTGTTTAGTGTGAAATTAATTTGTTCAGGAAGGAATATAAATCAGCTAAGGTGAAAGAAAATTGATTTTTACACCACCTTTCACTTGTTGCACTCTTAGTAGTATAAGCTTCATTAGACTCTTGGAGTGTTTATAGGTGTTATAAAACGTTTAACACTTGATGTATTGAGGTACTTGAAGGGATTTCAAGCATTTGAGGATTATATTGAGATTCCATTGCTATCAGTCTGGTATTTGGCCCATGGGGAAGGAAATGTGTGCTCTAGTGTCATTTTAGTAATAAATAGAAGCTTTTTGTCTGACACTGTAGGACTGATAGATGCTGTGAGGAACTCCAAGACTTGGAAACAATGCTGCAGCATCAGTGGCAAAATTGGTGTAAATAGTTTCACAAATACAATGGAAGTCACAAAAAACATTTGGAATTGTGCAGGAATTCATAAACACTCCACTCTGGTGGGCATTTTGCTTCTGTGTTCCAGCTGTTAACCCAAGTTCCCAGAAATGTGATATTTGAGGTGTTTCTCCCTTGCAGTACATGTATAATTATACTTCTGTTGTAGTACACATGCTGACATGGCAGAGTGTTTTGCCATGAAGTAAAAGAACCAGGTAGAAAATAGAAAAAGTACTGAGAAATCCAATCCTGGGGCATACTACACAATTCACTTTGAAGTTATAGGTCTTAAAAATTCAGCAGTGCAATTTATTACTGTCTTTTCAGAACTTTTTAGAAATGCAACAGGTTTTATGTATAATGGCAGTAATTTTCTTTCAGCCTATGAAGTAGATGTGTGCTTTCCTAAAGGCAGGTGATTTATGGAATAAATGGAATAATGCCTGTGGTAGTTTTGTGGGCTTTGAGCTTTTGCCTCATGTACAGCAGCTGGTGTCAGTGCAATGCTGAGCTGTTCTGCTAAGGGAATTTAAGTTTGGACAAGGTGTCCAGAGTGCTTCCATGTGCTGCAGATCCTCACTCAGTGAGCTCCTGGAGGTGTGCTGGAGCCAGCTGATTCTGTGGGAATTGCTGCCCCTCACTGCAGTTCAGCAATGAGTTTTCAGTCATTGCACACCTGGAGCAGCAGCTAACGCTGCTCCTGCTCCCTGCTCTCCTGCCAGTGGGACAGAGACAGATGCCAGTCTAATTAATAGTCAAAATTAATACCCTTAATGATTGAAAATGAATGGGGGAGGGCAGATTATTAACAAGACAATTTTCTCTGCATTTCCAGAGATTTATTTTTCTCTCGTTGTAAACCCCTGTTTATCCTGAGTGTTGTCTGTGAGGCTGGAGAGCAGACAGGCACAGCTCTTGAGGACATCAGCATACAGTGCTGTGGGCAGCAAAAATGAGGTTTATTCCAGGAATACAACCTGTGTGTTGATTCTTTATCCTCCTAACCAAAGATGTGTATTTACTTCAAGAAGTAAAGTTTTTTAACTCTTCACTATTAACAAATAAGAAAAGCTGAAATCAATCTTTCTTCATATTGCTGGATTTAATTTCAAAATTGTGCAGGCTTGATACATAATTTCCAGTCACTTGGACAGAGGCTTTATCTGAATTCTTATTTGAAAACTGAGGGCCTACTTTAGTTGTTGTTTTCATATGATTTTATGTGCCTTTAGTCACCTTTGTGGTTTGCTAGTGGGGTGCTACTGTTTTTCGTATGCTTGAATAACATCATCTCTGGTTTGTTCCAGCATGCCAAGGAAAACGTGCAAAGATGAAGCAGGTTACTTCCCACCATTAAAAGGGGATTTTGATTCCTTGGAAGTACAAGCAGTGCATTCCTTTAGCAATAAAAATGCTGGCTTGATTAAAAGAGTTTCCTACTAATTCCATTGATAGCACATTAACAGAATATGTTATTTGAGTAAAGATGCGACAATAAATCAAATAAAGCAATTGCATAAATTGGAGCATCTTTGAAAAGTGAGACAAGTTAGCTGAGTGTTTTATTTAATAACAACTTAATATCACAAGAACAAACAGGTAAAGTACATCAGAATATTAATTATATGGATCCATGCTATAACTTATAAGAAATGCTTACTTACTGCTCCTCTCTCCAAGGGAATTGCTGATAAAAGTTAAACCATAGCATCTTGAATTATTCACAAGTATCTGAATTATGATGGATAGATGTAAGTGATACCCAGAAGAGCTTTGATAGTTAAACAGGACAAAGACATTTTACCAGTTCTCTGTGAGTTGTGGCTCTGAGACTTGAATCATTCCTTCCTGCACAGATTTTTCAAGCTACAAACTATGAAAGTGTATTTTTGAACAAAGAAATAATCTTGTTTTGATTTACTAGGCTAGATCTTAATCATGATTTTAAATGATTATTTTTTTTTTAATTCCAAAATAATTTCCAAAATGTTTTACAAGGTAAGATTAGGGGAAGAAAATTGCAAGTATTGCCATGATTCCTTTAGACAAACTTGTCTGACAGCAGTGAGTGTCTGATGCTTTCGAAGTGATTGCCTTCAGTAACAAGATACCGAGCCATTTTTAATCTGACTTGGAATAAATTCCATTGGAGCAAGCAGTTATCTCCTAGTCCTTGTAACAATTCCTCTTAACCCCTGGAAAGATGAAGACACCTTACACTGCAGCCAGGCAGGATTTGGTTATTGCCCAGAAGATTGGGTGACTCAGCCTGGGATTTGCAGCTTTTGGTAAAGGTGGCAGCTTCTTGAATCCAGACTAGCTCTGGATGAATTGCAGATAGAAGTAAGCAAACAGCTTGGGGCACTTGGTGGCAGCTCCTGCTGTCTCTGGCTGCTCTCCATCCCCTCATTCCCCAGGACAGGGTCCAGCACCTGCACGGGGGCACTTCCAGCCCCAGGGACTGAGCTCCTGGAGCGAGGAGCCCAGGAGCAGCAGAGCAGCTTTCAGGAAAAATTAGCTTGGAGAAAATTCTGTCTCTTGAGTTGCCAGTGCTGGGGAGGGCCAGTGCCAGTTCTGGCAGGAAGGATTGCTCACACCCCCTTGGGAAGCAGTGGGGAGGGCAGCTCTGAGGAACATCCAGGTTTAGTATTGTTCAACCACTTCATCCTCCATTTGAGCTCAGGTTACTGCACTTCCATATCTGCACTCTCTAAAGGGAAATGCTGATCTGTTGCTTAGCATTGGTGATGGTTTTTTTCCAAGGCTCAATTAAGAAATCTGTGAAGAAAAATATTTTTTGGGGAGTAGAGGTGCTATTGCTTAATTTCTGTAATAAATCTGAGAAGTGAATGCTGACTGAGTGGAATCCCTGAGAAACATAGCTTTGGTCAAGAAGAGACTAAGAATGAGCAGCAGTTTATGCCATAACAACCATAACAACAGCTGCTTATTCCCTCTGTACATTAAAAATAGTTAATTTTCATGATACAAGCCAAACTCCACTGTGCCTCAATCCTCTGTATCTTGTGTCCCATAAAACCTCTGATCCTGAGGGGTGTGGGCAGAGGGATGGAGTCAGAATTCCCAGGTGCCTCCCTGCAGGTCCAGCAGGCACATGAGGTGCTTGTGAAGGACTGGAATCGATCCCTTGGGTTATGATGCAGCAAATACAGTTTGGTTCCTTGTAGGGCTCCCTGTCTTGGTGCTCATGGAATGTAAATGAAATGAAGGGATGGGACTGAATGTGTGAATTTGGGATTGTTTTGGAAGGCAATTCTGCAGGAAAACTCGCAGAGAGAATGATCAAATGTTAATAGAGGGAGTTCTGTGAGGGTGCAATACAAGGAATCATTGCACAAAGTGAGACTTGTCATGTTCAAAGTAATGTGGGGAGCAGGGAAAGAAATGGAATAATTTAAGTATGAAAGGCAGTGAAATGTTCTGAATCACAGTATGACTAACAAGGTGATTTAGTGAGATGGAGTTAAGCTAGATGCAATGTGATTTTAAAAGAAAAAGGTAGATTTAGTAATAGAATTGTAGACATTTGAAGCAAAATATGAAACAAGCAAAAGAGTCTAAGGGGAGCTAATGTTTAGTAATAGTATTTTTAGTGTAAAAACTATCAGGCATTTAATTATCATTTTGTTCATTTTAAACCACCTCCTACATATATAACATTCACATAACAAACAAACAAACAAAAAAAACCAGCCCAGGAGCATGTTGCCAGGTTGTTGTAACACAAAATAAACATTAAATAGAAAAATTTTAAAAATGGGCTATGACTTTACAGTGCCACTGTGAAACAAACAATTTCTATATTACTGTACAAAGCACAGTACTAAGCAGTGTTGGATAAAATATAAACTAGAACATGACTAAGACTGAGGGGTAGAATGAAGTTTAAAGAGCACCTAGAAATGTGTTCATTGATGGTCCAACATGGGACTAGTGAGACCACTGGTTAGGTTCCATGTTTGAGTAACACATATTGAGGTTTTAAATATTTCCAGTGGTTTTGGCTTCATAGCTGACATGCTAAATACAAGCCACAAATTGTTAGAAATGTGGGCAAGTTCTTAAATGGTTTAAAGTAGTGCATTTCTGGCTGAAAGGATTTGGCCCTGCAAAAAAGAAACTGCATAGCTTATTTGATGTATTCCTGTGTCTGATGAGCAGGACAAGGACTGGGGATGCAGTGTTCTGATATTGAAATAAAATATTTACTTTGGTGTTTCTTTACCAATATCTACATTTAGACTAAAATTATATTTTCTCATTCCATTGTTTCCCTCACTAAATGGGAAGTATTGTCTCTTTTATAAGAGGAAAATTCTTTATTCTTTTTAAGATGGAAAAAAATATATATAGGAAGTGAGCTCCACACTGGGAATTTGTATGCTGAGCCTGTCAGCCTGTGAATCTTTATTATTACTGAGCTTTATCCTTGAGTCCATAGCTTGCAATCCAGTGTGAATATTAAGTGTCAGGCTGGGTGCTGTGTGAGGGGTTTGCAGGGGACAGCAGGCTCCTGTCCAGCCCTGGCAGCCCCTGCCTGCTCCCAGGGATGAGTGGGGTCATTCCATAGGTGTGGGCTGCACTCCTGGTACTGGGAATGATAGGATGGAGGAGGTTCCATTTCCTGCAGTCTGGGATTTTCCTGGGGTGCTGGGGAAGGTCATGGAGGAAGGAAAAAATGGGTGGAACTGGTCATTCAGAAATGTGTGATGTTTAGTATTCTGGGTGGTTTTTTTGTTGAAAGAACTCTAGTTAAAAAATTCACCTATTTTGTTTATTTACAAATAACCAATCTGGGCCCAAGAGTTTTTCACTGATATATTGTGTGTGCCTGGCCTATGGGTTGCATCATTTATACTTTTTGTTCCTTTCTTCTCCCATGCAAAGTCATGTTACTCTTGGAGAAAATCTGCTGCTTGACACAGCTGAGCTTCCTGCTTTCTTTCCTTCTGATCAGAGGAGAGCACTTCAACTCCAGAGTGGGATCTGCATGGACTTCTCCCTACTTGTGACTTTACATTTTGTAATCATTGTCAAATTACACCCAGCTGGAGGCAACAACAATAAAGAATTCTTTCAGCCCAAGGCTCCCCTGTGCTGTATAAAACAAACACTAACTTGTCTTTTGAAATCAGTTGTAGTCATTTTATGTAGAAGGAGCAGGTCTCCAAGCATGGCAGGTTTAGATTATTTTATTTTTGCCTCTTTTTCAGACTGAAATAATTTTTCTTCCTAAACATTAAGAATCCTTTTGATAAAACCACAATAGCCCCTGTGCAAAGTAACTTCTCCCTTCTGTGCAGCAATGACCCATAGTGGTGCCATGGGCTGGGGATGCCTCCAGCAGGGTTTGTGTGATCCCTGGGGCAAGGCTGGCGCTCTCCAGCTCTGATGACCTTACAAAAGGCTTTTTTCCTGGAGATGGGTGTTTGTCAGCTGATCCATCCCACCCCCTCTCTGTCTCCAGTCTGTGAAATGATGCTTTTATTTTCTGTGGTGATAAAAATGTCTTTGGATCAGAAAATTTGGTGTATCTATCCAAATCAGATTTTTTTTTCCCTTGCTTTGTCCACAAGAGACATGCTGCAGTCTGTGGAATATGATGGACTCTCTTACTATTCTTTTTCTGTTAGGGCTCAGAGATGTAGCCTAGAGTTGTGCTGTTTCTCTAAGAATAATTATGTCATAAATCACAAAGCTGTTGGATAGACTGGTGGGCTTTCGTTTGTTTTTATTTTTTCTTATTCTAGTCCTTGATTTCAAATGTTATCAACATTTTAAGCAATGTCAAAATTTGTGTTAAAAATAAAAAAAAATAGATAAGTTTACCATTCTTCTCTCTGCATGGGATATTCCTTTCCAAACTGCATTGCTTGCAGAGATGTGATTATTTCTTGACCTGTGATAGATGAGAGAACCACCAGTGTAAAAATGCAGAATGCACAGCCTCTGGGAAGTAGAATGTTCCTGCATTTTAGTGTTTGTCAGGAGCAAGGTGTTCAGGGCTATCCAGCTCACCACTGGAATCAGTGGAAGGACTTTCCTAGTGGCAGATGAGGACAGTTTAACCTTTTTCCAACTATTTTATTTCTGTACCTCCTCTGAGCGCTAACCTGGGAGCTACATTGCAACATTGCTGCTATTGGTGCAATTTTCTACCTGCTCACGGGGCAGATCAGTCTGTACTGCAGAAAAGTGGGGAGAAACAAACAAACAAGAGAAGTTTGGGGACTCGTGAGAGCCACAATGACAGCAGGAATGGAGGAGCTCCATGCCCCGGGCTTTGTCCTGTCACTGCATTGACAAGGAGCTGACCCTTCCACAGCTGAGGCTCTGCCTCTGCAGCCAAAATTACGAAAAGTCCTTTTGTAAGAGGCCCACATTCTTTTTAACTTCATGATATGTTTACTGCCATACTTAATCCTACAGGTTTTATGCTGAAAAAATATGTAAACATGCACATGGCCTCAGTCACAGGAGCACCCCTTTTCTATTAAAAAGGCAGGTATTTATTTAAACCTTCTGGCACTTGCAGTCACAGGTAGGGGGATATAAATTGTAAATGATGGTTTTATCTCAGGTAAGATATGGAAATAGAAGCAAGGCTAGCTTGAGGTTATCACAGTCTAGTTCTGTGCTGCTGCCCTTCAGGGCTCAGAGGGGCATGAAGAACTTACACAGTGTGTACAATATTTTAAAAATAATATTTTTAACAGATCTGTGCCATTTTTCCTCTGTACCACCATGCAGTTGTGCAGGCAATGGTGATCTCAGTCTCCCCTTCACAGACCTTTCAGCTGATGTGTTGAAGTTCTTATCTGTCACCAGTTTTTTGTGGCACAGAATATGCACCGAGGGGTAGAGCCCTGCAAAAGGAAGGTTCCACCTGGAGTGCTGTTCCAAAGGTTCAGGACAGAGCTGAGATGGTCTGTTCTCCCCTTTCCAGTGTCTCCCCTCATGTACAGACCCAAACAATACAGAGCAGAGCATCAACCAGCGAACACAGTGTGGAGCACTAACATTTGCATTTAATATTTCTAATCAGTTCCTATGCCAAGAGAAGCTATTCAGTTTTAAGTGCTATTTGGACAAATCTCTGCTCACATTCACCAAATCTCAGTGTTTATCCTCCTATCACAAAGAAAATTATTCCATGATTCCTTTGTACAAAAATATGCTTTCTGCATCTCTAGGATTCCAAATGTGCTGTGTGCCATTTTCATTTTGAGACAAAAATTTACTTAATTTTGAAAGATCAGAGACTAAGACTTCATAGATTTTTTTTTTCAGAGTACTTTACAGTATTCTTAATTTTATAGTGATATTTGCCTCTAGCAATAATTGCAACTGTCTTCTTAATACTCGTCCTGCTGTTCCCCTTTGCAGTGTCCCATGCATCCCACACGAGCTTTCTTGCACATGTAGTTGGCTGTGCTTTTTCCCTTCCACACAAAGCTTCCTTCCTGACATTGGATCAGATGTTTTTTCTCCTCCTTGAGTTTCTTCTGTGCCCACTTTACAGGGTACAGCCTGTGCTTGCTGCTTTGTCCTTCTGTGGGTTCTCTGCCCCAGGGCACCTTGATTCCATCCCTGGGGACATGGGGACCTTTCCATCACCCCTGAGAGGACAAGGGAACCTGTGGGGGTCTGAACCTGCATCCAGCACATCCCTGGAGGCTGTGGCTGCCCTGAGGGCCAGGTGCAGGTGTCCCAGGGCACAGCTGGCAGCTCTCAAGGGGACAGGGACAACTCTGGATGCTGTTATGTAAAGTATTCATTGTAATGATTGAATTTTAGAAAAAAGAAGAAAAAAGTCATACTAAGGTAGTGCTTAAGATTCAGGGTTAAATTTAATGGTAATCAAGTGCAGCTAGAAATGCTCAGTAAATGTTTTCAGTCCCCCTCTTCTAAGGCTAATCAAGGCAATGAGCTGCTCTGAGTTGAGTATCCTGGCATAAATATCAAACGTGGTTTATCATATTCCAGTTGCATTTCGCTTTTTCTCCTTTTCCCTTTTTTTAACCTGATGTTCTGAGGATTTCCTTTTAGTGCCTACAAACATCTCCTTTTGACAGACAGTGCAAATTAAAAGATATGGCTGGGCAAAGGAAACTGGAACCCAAATATGCCCCCTGGGTTTTCATTTACAGTTAGAAGCTACAGACACAATTACTGCTGACAGAAATGCAGGAGCCAGTGGCAGAGTGCATGTGGCAGTAGAGTCATGCCAGGCAGTAATTGGGAAGATTATTTTTAATCAGAGCATATCCTACAGCCCAAACATTAGAAATCTCTTGTAAGGCTGACAGGAAATTAAACTGAGACCAAACAAAAAAAGCCTCAAAATAGAAGTAATATGGTTAGAAGTCTAATGATGGCAGAACTCACTGCTTGTTGTATTTGCTTGTTATCTAAAGGGAATGGCTTTTAACTTGCAGCAACAGATATCATTGTTTAATTGCATTTTTAGAACAGAATTAAAAAATATCAGATTAGATCAATTTAGACATAGGCTTTTGATAGAGGTCTGAAGCAGTAGATGTTAAGTCAGACTTAGTAATTGTATATATGTATTAGTAGGGATTTTTATTATTGCTTTAGGGTTTTTTTTTCCTTTTAATATAATGCTTAACGAAGCCACTTCTACTGGAAAATAATAACATGTCTGGGATACTCTTGGAAAGCTTGGCTCTGGAGATATTTTATGAAGCCTGAATGGCCTGGGGCTCTCTCTCAGTGACCCTGCAGAACAACCTTGGCTTCTTTGGGCTGTCTGAGCTCTGTCCTGAGGGAGAAGCCCCTGGGGTGTCTTGGTACTGACACTTTCACCTGGAAACACTTTTTCACTTTTAAGTGAATCTTAATAGATCATCATCTCTGCCAAACTTTTCCCTACACACTCAGCTGGACTTCCTCCAGCTGCCTCTCCAGTTTCCCTTGTCTCTGAGCAGAGCAGGGGCACCCTGGTCACTCTGCAGAAGGGTTCTGCTGTTCTTTGTGTGCCTGTCACCTGCAAATGTTGGAATACCAGCTGCAAGCAAAACTTTGCTGATTGGGATTTATTTCTGAGTCATAGGAGTGCAAAACTTGCCTGTTTTTTGTTAAGCCACAACTTAGGGCAGTTGTGGAAAAGGAAATTTAGCATTGGCAATGTGCATGCCGTGTTTTTGCACAGGATTGCTTGTAGCTGTGTGGGCAGTTCTAATGGCATTTCATTCAGAGTCAAGAATGAGGTGTGAGCCAAGTCCAGAGCCAACCAGCTTATGCTGAGCCTGTCAGTAGGATTTTATCAGAATTACAGTAGGGTTTTTCACACAAAGCCACTGGCATTTTCCAGCTCCTCCCTTCCAGTATTTCCTTCTCCTGAACATTGATTCACACAACCGTGTGAATATGGCTGAAATCTCACCTGTGGTTTAGGAATGGCCTGAGCAGCTGGATAACAAATCAGTGTGCTTGGTAAGATAGACAATTTCTGCCCAGGGGTCTGTGCCAGTCCTGGGAGCTGTGACCTGCTGTGGAGGAGGTGGAATGCCACCCATGTGGGATTTATTCTGCACAAGGAGCTGGCTGGTGAGAGCCAGGGGCTGCACTGCCCCAGCAGGGTGGGGACAAATCTGGCAAAGGGAGTTTCTAACTGTGCCACTCTTACTTTTTGCCCAACAGCACATAAAGAAAAACAAATTTGTGTGTGTTCAGCAGAGGAATGGCTGTTGGGAGGGTTTGGGCAGTCAGCAGTGCCATTGCTGCTGAGAGCATCAGTGTGAAGGCAGATCTGAACTCTGACAGGAGCTCCCCCAGTGATGGCCCCCACTCCAAGGTGACAAATTCAAGGGTGTGCTGGTCCTGCTTGTCACCTTCCCAAGCTCTGAGGTTGTTTTATCAGAGTATGTGATCATTGCAGTGCTGCCTGACTTGTTTATAGAGCATGTGCCTTTCTGCTACTGCTGGTCCTTGTTGCCATTTTCCCTCAGTTGCATTAGAAAGAAACTTGACTGGTTTATTTATTTATTTGTTTGTTTGTTTGTTCATTTAACTTTTTTGTTTAAAGTGAAACAACATATAAGGGTCAGGATATTTTGTGAAAAAACACACAGTGTGTTTACTGTTTGGAATTTTACTGAAGTGGATAAAAAGTATATTAACTCTTCTCACAGAACGATTTTATTATGCTCTGACCTAGGTGTGTATTATCTTTGGAAATTCAAAATATGGACAACAATTCTATTCTCAGGAGTATTTGTATCAAATAGTACATATTGCCATTTGCATGTGGAAATGAAAAACGCATGTAGGGAGAATCTGTTAGGTAAAACATGGCTGAGCTTACTGTACCTACTAAAATTCAGTGAATAATTCAGTAAAATGTTACATGTCACAGCTCCTCATTAATAAGAAAGAATGGCATGGAATAGAGTGTTACCTTCTTGGAGTTTCCACATATGTGCTTGTAAAATATATTCTGAATTACTTCCTTTTGGTTATGCATTTTACAATAATTTTTCTTTTGCAAAAATGCTATAAATTTTCAGTTAAAGGATACACAAAAAGCAAATTACAGTGGTGTGTTCCTATTGAAACAGAAACCTGTGCTGGGGAAAATTTAGAGTTACAGCTTCGTAATGTCTATTTTAGTAGGTAAATTTGCAATGAAAACACAGATTTTTGGTTTCAAATGCATTGCAAACTGTCTGAACATATTTACTGTCCATGGGATGTTTAATAAATAATAAAATCACACTTGTGAATCAGATTTTGCTGTTTGGCTTTGTACTGCAATAAAAATGCTCTTCTGATCCAATAGTATGTGCAGTGACAGCCCAGGCAGTGCATTAGAAATTGTATTTTTTGTTGACTCTTGAAGCCTTCCATGAGCACAGGGCACAAGCAGGAGCTGCCCTGAATCTCTCATTCCCAGTAAAAATGTGTTTTTCTTTCCCCAGGAAACTCCACAGCAGCCCCATGCGAGTGGTGCCTATTGTTTCCATGAGCGCAGCCTCCTCTCAGTAAGTCCCTGATTTTTGTCTTTCCCAGATCTCTCCTGTGCTGTCACAATTAATGCAGAAATCCTTTGGACTCTGCAGCTTGCTGCATCACCAGGCTAACAGAGCACAGGTAAAGGCTCTGGTGGCTTTTAGGCTGTAGTGAGCAGTGACGTGCTTAGAAAATAATCTTGCCTGGTTCTGGCTGTATGTTAAAGTGATTTTCTCTTGTGTTTCCCCTGTAGTGTTTGGGTTGTGTCACTGTGGTGTTTGTGTCACCTTTGGCTGATTACTTTGTGTACTCACACACTTCCTTCCCTTAGAACAGCTATGGGTAATTAATTCATCATGCTTCCTTTTGGAAAATGCTCTCTATGAAGTCAGAATAGGGAATATAATGAATTAAGCTCCAAAGTTTATAGGACATGTGAAAAAAGGTATTTGTGCTGATTAATTTTTTGTCTTTTCCCTTTCTGAGAAGAGGCTTTCAAATCCAAAACACTTGTTGCTCATTCATACTTGGAATTTATTCTTAAGTAAAGTTTTTCTTTGTAGCACATACATAAAACCAATAGTAATTAAGTACTTTTTATTCAGGATAAAACTTTCTATACTACACTAAACACTGAAGTATCAGACAAAAACTGTGTAATTCGTGGTAGATGTCTATTTTATACTTTTTAAACAGTTTTAAATAATTCTCTGCTTAAAATAAACACCAGTTCTCAGATATTTTGCATTAGGTAATGAGTATGGCTTGTTCTGTATTAGGCTGAGCATATTTTTGCTTTATATACATTTATACATTCATACATTTATAAGTACACTCTTCTTTGTTCTGTGTTGTACATGGGTATTAAGAAAATAATGGACTGTGTTTACTTTTTTGTTCCACTGTATTAATGTGAAAAGCTGAGTTCTGCCCCAACACACAAAGTTTCATGTCACTGAAAAAATTAGACACAGTCCTTGCTAGGAAAAAGAAGAGTTTTGCATTTATTCTCCTACACTGAATACAATCTTCCTCTTAATGTCTTTGAAATAAGATTTCATTATTTCAAAAAGACTGCCTGGCTTACTAGATGAAAAAAAAACCTGTTCATCTTGAGGATAAATTTGAATCAATTCTGTAGTGCTCAGCATGCTTGTTGCTTTTAGCTTTCCCTCTGTCACGAACAGTATTTTCTAGCACAGAATAACCTTACAGCCCTTAGCAGAATTTGATGCAATTGACAGCTTTTGTTAGAAAAATTCTGGTCAAAATTGCACGGAGGAGGTTGGGGTTTCCAGCAAGGGGGAGACAGCAGTCCCTGAGATAATCACAGCATGTTTTGAGGAAGCTAACATTAATTTGGCTGTGAGCACAGTGCCTCAGTAGCTATAAATGTAGTTTCCAGGAAAAGATATTAATTTTTCCCTCTACAAGCTAAAGCAGAGGTTTGTGCATCGACAACAAGAAAGAAGAAAATGCTCATTTGGAACCTGAGGAAGGTTTAACACTGCCCAACCTCCACGTGCATCATCTGTGGATTATTTTCCCTGGTGCCCCCAGCCCAGCAGCAGGACCATCCATCAGCTGAGGGCTCCCTGTGTCAGCAGCTCAGCCCCAGCCCCGGGGGTTGCCTGGAAACAGCTCTGGATGGGAGCTGGCTGCTGGCAGCTCCATCTGCCTGGGCGGGATGCCCTCCTCACCCGGGACACGGTGGAACCACACTGCTGAAATGCTCTGTCCCCTCCCCTGCCTGGAGAAAAGCATTTCAAGCCACAAATTCCAGTCCAACACACAGGTGTTCAACCGTGGGAATTGTATGTGTTGAAAAAAATATCTGCCCCTTCTCAAAAATCTCTTGTAATAATCGAATTTTGTATTCAGTGTCCTTGGGTTGAATTTTAGTTCAATTGTTGCTTTGCAGTGTTTTCCTATGTCATTTTGATAGAGAAATATGTTGAGGTAAGTCTAATTTTAACAACCTAGCTACAGAGAAATCTTGGATGTTAAAATTCAGTTCCACAGCCTATGGATTTAGTGTTTGACCTTCTATTAATGGTGCAGTAATGCCTACAGTACTCCAGCAAACCAGTAAACAAAGCAATAGAAGACAGCTCCAGAAAACCAATGAAAATAAACATGACAGGCAGAGGAGATAGAATTGTTCCAAATCTACAGTGGGAAATTAAGGACAAATAGTGGCTGGCAGGGGGGTTGTAGCAGAAATGGATGTAAAACCCAGATGAGCAGAGTCTTCACTCATTCCCTGCCGTGGAGAGGTTTTCCCATTGCACTGAGACAAACTGGGATTGCCTGAGGTGGGAATGCTGCAGAGGGCAGGGCTGGGAGCAGCACCATGAGCCCTGCTCTGGCTGGGGTATCCCAGCTGGAACAAACACAGGAGCTGGGATGGAGCTGTGGGAGCTGGGATTGAACTGGGATTGAGTTGTGGGAGCTGGGATTGAGCTGTGGGAGCTGGAATTGACCTGTGGGAGCTGGGATTGAGCTGTGGGAGCTGGCAGGGCTCAGCTCACAAACTGGACACTTGGGCTGTGTTGCATTTCTGTGAGTCGAGTTTATTCTGAAAGATGAATTGCTGTGCTTTGCCCTCCCCTAAGCACCTCCCTTACCTGAAACTCCAATCTTTTGGCAAACAAGACATTTCCCTTCAGTATTGCACCAGAGTTCTCTGAAAAAAGAAAAAAATTCGGAAGTGTTTCAGTGTTTGGCAGAAAGTTTATCCAATTCTTGCCCATTCTGTTTTTTCTTACTCTTCAGGTTGTGCATACAGCGACAGCTGTTCCATAATTTGATAAACATACTGTAATTAAGTGATCTTGGTTTATTAGTAACACCTTTCCTTGACTGGGAGATTTTAAAGTAACAGAGAAAGGATGAGCCAGGGGTGCTGCTTCATGTTAATTTGACAGCTTCATCCTTTGGGAGGTCTGCCATGGCTATCCATGTTTTAAACCCTGCTGGATGTAAAGATATTTATGCTAAAAGGCTTTTGCTCTCCAGCCTAACCTTCACTTCTGCAGTCTGGCAGTGACACAGAGGCACTTGCAGGAAGGGCCTATAAAGCCAGGGAAAGAAAGGCATTTAAACCCCTTTTCTCTAATTTTAGAGTGAGCTGTGTTTTCCTTGGAATTGTAAACATGCAGAACAAAATAAGGGACAAATAGCTGTTATTGCATTGAAAATATTATAGGGCATTATGAGTCCCGTTTTCCCCCTCATTAAACACATCTTTAAAAATTGTTAAAACAATAAATCTATTTTCCAAAACCTTATAGCATGCCATGGAGGAGTCTGAGGAGTTTAGTGTGATCTAGGGATTTCTACCTGAGAGGCATGAAAAACAAAAAATTGTGAAAAGGCCTATTATAAAATACCACAATTCTATTAGAAATATGCCAATATTATAACTTTATTCTAATAAATATAGAAGAAAAAAATTAATGATTATATTCTTATTTATTCATCTCTATTGTGATGCAGTCTGAATGAGAGTATTAGTCTAGAGAGTTGAATATTTTTTAAATTGCAGCACTTTGAATTACTGATATGTGCAAATTACAATAAAAAAGGGATGAAGAATGGTAGTTAGACAACGTAAATGATGCAGCAAGTTCTGCCCCATTACTTTTTCTGAGCTAGGATGGGGAACTGTTTAGTTGTTAGGATCTGCTCCACTGTCATATTATTCATTGTTGTTTTGCAATATCTTCAAATATCTTCAACAGTTATTGTAGGAATTCATTAAGGACCAGGAGCAGCGAGGCATTTACCCACTCCTAATGATGAGCAGCACAATATTCTCATGGATGTTTTTGCTTCAGAAAAAGCTTAACTAGGGTAGCTGAGCCTGACCTGTGTTGGATTTATTTTTTTCCTAGTGCTGCTGCGAGGTAATTCATTGTTAGGTGGCTGATTTGTAATATTGCTTTTCCATTAGTTAGATATGTTTCACTAGATATGTGCTTTCCTGTTTTAGGGAGTTAAATACACTACTTTTGTTTAATTTGGTGGGCATGGGTTTTTTTAAGTTCTCATGTTCCAAGATTTCATTTCCCACAGGGGAAGAAAATGTGGGTTTTTTTCTTACCATCATTAATGTGAAGTTTGTATGAGTAAAATCACTAATATCTTGGACAAAAGAGCAGTTAGGTGGGAGCAGGTTTATAGGAGTTATTTATATTTTTATTTATACAGTTAAACCATTGCTATGATTTGTTATTTTCTGAATGGTGAAAGGGCTACAGACCAGGTTGCTTGTGATTTACAGGTGGTTCTGCTGCTCAGTTCTCTGGAACCATCATCTCCATACAGAAGTAAAGGAAAGCACTGTCCTTGTTCAGATCGTGATTGATCACTGCTGCAGATGATTTCTGTATTTATTTGGACAGCTCAAGTTATTCTCTCAAAGCAGGTTCAGGAGCATAAGGCTCACTGAAATTGAATAGGACATCTTGAAAACAAGAGGCAGACTCCTAATGTGAGGAGTTTTTGGGGTTTTTTTAATATCATTGTAGATTATTGCAAATTGGAACTGTAACTAAATTGTAATTTTCCCTTGGCTGTATACAAATATACATATGAAGAAATACCGTATCAATTTCCTAATATCTCATTCTTCTCCATTAAGAATTCAGCCCCTGTTTCTTTCTGATGGATTCTTCTGTGAACTTTTTTAATTCTCCATCTTTCCAAGTGGTGTTTTGAGTTTAACCCAATACAAGCCTTAGGGTTAAATATAGCCTGGCCTGAGCCTGTGAATTTACTGTACATTGCAGCCTGTTTTCTGACACCACTGAGATACTTCCTTCATAAACATCACAGTGCAGACATTTTCTTATTCAGGCTTTGTGAAAGTTTCCACATGCATGTAAACACCCAAAATACTTCCACTGGCAATTGTTTGCACTCTGGATATTCTCCAGATTGCAGCATTAAGGGGATTTTGATCAAGTTCATTTCCACAGCTCCATGGCATTTAAGAGATATCAAGTCCCAGTATTCCTGTGAGATTAGTATGTGCTATTATCTCTTTATTACAGAAGGAGAAGCCAGAAAATTGAGCAGCCTGAGTGATGTGCCAGGAGAAGAACTATAGCAGAGCTAGGATTTGAATTCATGTTTCTCAAATCCCAAATCATTGCCTATGTTCTTGGGCCATCTTTCCTCTGCTCTGCCTCTAATCCAGTAACTTTTATTGTTAATGATTTTTTTCATTTAACAGTGAAAAAGACCTTATAATTTCATGCTCCTTCCTGTCTCATAAAAATTTGAAATTTTTCCTTAAGAAAATCCTGCAGTTATTAAATGTGTATGGAAAGTGTGTGATATGCAAAGTCCTGTCAGCACAGGGCAAAGCTAATTGAAATATGACATTCCTGGTGATGATCTGGGTCATGTCAAGGGTGTCCCCATCCTTTAATGAAGATATATACTTGATCCCCTTTTCTTTGAAGAGCTTACAGACTTCTGAAACTTTTTGTGGTTATGCAGAGTGGAGGTACAGCCACAGCAGGCACTTGAGTACAGCAAATTTCAAAGCTGGCCAGGCTGCTCTGAGTGTTGGGCTGTGCTGCTGGAGGAAGCACTGCTGCTGCCACACTGAGTGCTGCTCCATCCTGGCTGCAGCTGCAGCCTGGGCGTGGCTGGGGCAGGGCTGGCCAAGGACAGGGAAACCTGAACCTCAGCAGTGCACTCAGGTAAGGGTGTGGTCACTCAGGGTAAAAGTGTGGTCACTCAGGAAAAGGTGAGGTCACTCAAGGGTAAAAATAAAGCTGTGATCAGTGGGAATCACTGTCCCTGCACACAGAACACTCAGAGCCCATGTAATGCTACCATAGATGGTTTTTTGTGCCCTGATCTGAGGTCCTGCTGAGCATCTCTGGGCACAGCCTGGTCCTGTTCCAGTGAGGGAGCATTGGATTACAAGAACTTAGAGGTGGGGAAAATTTTATTTCCTTTTTGTCCCACCATTACATTTGGGGTTAGTTACTGAGTTCACAAGTCTGTATTGTAGTGTAATTCCTGTGTAGCACAGGCACAACCAATAAACAACATTCTCTGTGGGATTTTTTACTGCTCCTGGAAGATGTTAGATATTAGAAATCATATAACTGGTGGGTCTTTAAATTTTGAATATGGAGTGGCAGTTGGAAAATGCATCTCCAGGGAGGAAGGAGAGCTCTGGGGAGTAAAAAGATCTGTTGATGTAAAATGAAAAATTTATCTTCATGCTTCATAGTTGAAGAGATTTAAATAGGTGAAACAACATAAGTTTGGCAAAGTAGGTTTGTATTTGGCAGCATTTATTTTTCCTTCAGGACTGTTTAATATCAGAAAGTGAGATGTACCTCCCAGAACTGCTTCTGACTGTGGAGAATTCTAGAACTTACTACTGGGGTTTAGCAATTTGGGATTGCTCACCAAGTAGTTAACCCTCTATCTTTCACACTATTGAAATATGTTTGCATCTCTTAATGCATTAACCAGAGCAGTTTGTCTTTGACCTACCAAAAACCATTGCACACTAATCAGGGCAAATTTAGGCAGATGGGTCAAAGAATAGATTTCTTGTCTGTGTGTGCAGAGGGGGGGGGGCTGTGTCCCCTCCTAAATTCTTGAGCAGCCCCAGCTCACTGGTTGAGGAGGGAGAGAGAGGAAAAAAAAAAAAAAAGAAAACTCTGATGCTGTGCAAACACTGCTCAGCCATAGCCTGACAACAGCAATAATTCTGTTATCAGCACTGGTTTAGTCACAAATCCAGAATACAGCCCCACATGGGCTTCTGTGATGAAAATTAACCCACACCCTGTAAAACTCCTAGCTTTCTTCACTGTGAAGTTTCTGCTTTCCTCATCTACAGTCCAGAGGAACTGTTTTATGAGCACACCTAGAAAAGAGAAGAGAAGCACTGGCAGGGTGATTTTGTTTCTTTGAGTTTTAATGGTGTTTTTTCCCTTATCTTGAAGGATAGTTTGCACAGCTAAATGACACTGTTATAAAATATATATATATTGGACCTATACTGAAAAAAAAATTGATCTGAAATCCTTCACAAATTATGTTTTTATCAAGACCAAGATGTTGTGTGCTATTGATTTTTGGATCCGCACAGCCTACAAGTAATAGAAATTGCAGAGACAAAATAATTTAAGATGGTTTTCTATCTTTTGTGTAAGCCAGGTTAGGATATTGAAGAACAAATCAATTGCTTTGCCACTCAGATTCCTTGAAATCCAAAAGAAAATTTCAGCATGAGTTATGGTTTCCAAATATTTGTATTTGCTGGTTCCAAGCCTTTTCCTGCAGGCAATAGGCCTTGTTTTATCTGACAAGCTTTTTTGTACCTTGGTCACTAGTAGTACAATAAGGAGCTGTAAAGAAAAGTGTGCAGGAGGCAGGAACACCATGGATGAAACCTAGCAGCAAAAATTACTGAACTACTGAAAAATCTCATGCAAATAGCGAGATCTGCAGAGGATTGAACCCAAAGGCAGAGGGGAAGTGATGAAGTGGCAGAAGTCCCATGTCTGGGCTCTACTCCCGTGGGTGCTCTGATCACACTTTGAGGGGATCAGTTCTGCTAAAGCAGTTGAATAATCTGACAAAAGGAGCTGGATGGATTAGGGCAGAATCAGCTTGATGGAGGTGTCTTTGTCATTCAAGGCAGAAATCCTGAATACCTGAATCATTGTCTTCAAGTAACACTCACACAGAGAAATAAAAAGATGATGAGAGCTAATAAGACAATCAAAGCACTAACACTAATGAGTGTAGCAGAGAGTACACAAGTGATTTTATGGTAGCTAATGCAAGTTCCAGTTACTGACTCAGGGATGTTTATTTAAGGAAGGTGTTCAGGAGTATACAGATTTACAAGCTACTGGTATGCTCAGAACAGCACAGTCTGTGCTTGATAAGCTGTGGATAAAAATGACTTGTTTAGACTTGATGTTTAACTACCACAGGAAACCTGCATTTGCACAACTTGATGAATAACATTAGAGTTGGGTTTTTCTTCAGCTTTGCTGGGGACCAGAGGGAGAGAGCAGTAACATTCTTCAGAGTACTTTTGAAGCAGCTCTAAAGTTCACTTGTTGAAATGCTAAAAATATTTTGTACCAACTGATGTGCAGTTAAATGAAATAGACTGATCCTCTGTAGGTTTAGGGGTATTTGTATCATGATCTAGTTTTCCCTACAAGACACTCTGTTATAATAGGGGACAACCTTTTCATGATTCATGTTCTTAAAGAAAATGGCCCATATTTAAATTGACTGTGGCTCTGTCTCCAGATGTCACTAAGTTATTTCTTTCAGAACACTGGTCCCAGGTGCAGATCCTTGTAAACAGCCCCCTCACTAATGCTGCTTCCTGCTATCCAAGCACTGCCTCTGTGGTTTCCTGGGAGCCCTTCTTTATAGTTCAAAGTGGGGAAATGATCCCAAGCACCCTCTGGGGATTTTTTTGCACCCTCTGGGGATTCCATCAGTCTGTCCCAGGCATGCTCCTCTTCCTCTTCTCTCTGTTCCATCCCACCTCTCCTCCTTGGGGGATGTTCCTCCTGCTTCCCTCAGAGCTGGGAGTGAAGTCCTGCATGGATTCATGCTGCATTCCAGGGGGAGGTTTTGTCCCTTCCTTTATGGGCTCTCTGGCTTCAATGTTGAATGAACAGAGGGGAGAAAACCAACATAATTCTTTCATTGCTAATAGTGCAGGATGGAAAGAATAAAAGCCCTAAAATGTATGGAAAGGCAATTCGAGAATATTCTAACCTGAAAAGAAGCCCAGTTCCAAAATTCCAAAGACTAATGTTCTCTGCAGTAAAGCTGGGAAGGTTTTTCATACAAAGATGTGTTCTTTAGGGGGGTGGATTAGCTCCTTGAACTGCAGTATCAATGGAACACGTGCAAAAAGGTTGGACTGGAAGGCAAAACCAACTTGATGCCACAGTTATTCAGGAAATCACACAGGATGGAATCAAGGTCTTCCAGTCCTGTCTGTGGCAGATACAGTCATTGCTGGAAAAGGACACTTGGTGCAGGTAGCAGATAGAGTTTTGCTGAGGAAAGAGGAGTGGGATTCACTGGAAAGACAAGGAGGGCAGGGGGGAAAGGCAGCCAGACCCAAAAGAGAGCAGCAGCCTTAGACACACCTTGGTAGTGGAGACTGGAAATTAGGATCTGCATTCAGCACAGAGAGGAGAAGTGTTGGGGAGATTTTAGGGACATCCATGAACCAGGAGGATGAAGTGCAGTGAATCCTCTGGGTCTGCCACTATTTCACTGGGATGATTAAATGATAATTTTTTACAGTGAAGGGGATTAATGGAGGGAAGTCCAAGGGAATCTGTAGTGTTCAGTTTGTAAAAGGGACAAAATAATGACACATACTTCTGTTGAGACAGGATTGTTCCAAGCAGGCAGAACTAAAACTGACTGGAAAGTGCAGAAAACTGAAGGATTAAGTGCCAGAATAAAACTCACTTTGAGAATTTCATAATAGATGGAAATCTTTAGTTGATGAAGGCGTGCATGACTATTATTGCTCAGAAGTGTTTTTTTGGAAACATCAGATGGAGTTCTCAGCAGCATTAGTTTAATACTTGACAGCTGTCAGAAAAAGCAAATTGAATATTTAGCAACGTTGAGAGAAGGCATTGAACACAGAAAATACAGGGCTGTCTGTGCTGGAGTGGGGATGGTTTTACTGCTGTACACAAAGTTTGGTTACCCTGTGTCTCAGAGGTGTGGTCCGGGGGAAGAAATGGTCAGAGGGGTGGAGGAGCTGCTGTGCAGGGAATCCATGGAATCCATGGAACAGCCTTTTCCCTTGGGAAAGGATTGATAGATGAGTGAAACGGGAGAAAAGCATAGGCTGAAATGATTATTGATATTGATTGGAATACTGATGTTCTAATGATATGACTCATAAGGCAGGGACTCATGAAAAGCATGGCTCTTTTTGTGCTATTCAGCAGCTTTTCCACTGGATAGTTCAGATGCAAAAAAACAAATGCAAGGGAATAGGAATTGTCTGAATTAGTGTATGGTATTTCTTACACAACAAAATGCAGGCTATCCCTCTTGTAACCTTATATGCAGGTTACTGTGGGCAACTCTGGTGCTTGTATTCTTTCATTGGCACCTAAAGGTGATTGTTGTTGGACAGAGGATTTTAACTGATGCAGTCCAGTTACAACAGCTCCTCTGGTGTATGGCATTAGAAATGTATTTATGAACCTGATGTGGGGCTCTTGGTTACGTTATTTTTGTGTACAGAAATTGTGTATCTATAAATACATCATGGGAAATTTAAAGACAGGAATCAGCATTTGTGATATCCAGTGGCACTTAAAATGTACTTGTTGAATTATGATGCAAGAACACTATTTAAATCTTTTAAACTAGCCATAGGTTCCTTGAAAGCCATTTTCTATTGAATTTAATCAGATCACGCTATTTTAGATTCCAAAATGTTTTATTGATCTGTTTAGGGAGAAAATCAGTGCCTTGGCTTTCAGGTAAACCTCATCTCAAGGTCCTGTAATGTAGGATGCAGTTTTTCACTCAGCTTTGACACTTAGCTACTCAATCCTCCATTTTATAATTTTTTTTTATTTTTTTATTAATGGAAGAAAAAAAATCATATTTTATACTAAGCAACTACCAGTGATGCTGTAAGCCAGCTGCTTTCCCAGGCAGTGCTGGTGGGAAGGGAAATGCTTTCAAAGCAAGCGTGTTTCTTGCTGCTGGCAGTTCATGTGCCCCAAGGAACAAACCTGGTGTGTTTAGTAGATCCCCTTCTGTGGTCCTGCAGCCTGTAAGGATAGTTTCATGGTTTCAATTATAAGTCCAAGACTGGAAAGAACATTAAAATATATAATAGTAAGACAACTCTTGTTATTTGAATGTGTGTTTTTAATGATCTTAGAATTTAAGTGTTTTCTCAGCCAAAGGTCAAGGACTGGTCAGTTTGGTATCTGTGTGGGGATGGGCTTTTCTTTTTAATCTCCAGCATTAATCAGTCCTTTCTGTCTTCTGCTGCCCAGAGTACTTGTGACCTGGACTGGGCTGACACTGTTTTGTGGATATAATTAATATAATAATATGATCAATAATAAATATCATTAATATGAGGATATGGTACAGGCCACACGCAGTATTTATTTGCTGCCTTTTTTTCCAGCATTCCTAAGTCCAGCTGAACACAGAGAAGGCAGCTTTTAATTCATTTTTGGAGTAAATTTGGGTGTTTATATAATGGAGAAACACTGGAGGAAAAACCCATTTACATAAGAATTCAGGAGCAAATGAAACAAAGCTAAGTGCAACCTCATTATTCTGTTTGAATGCAGCGTGCCAGCCAACTCTGCCATTTGGTGGAAGGCCTTATTAATGACTCCTAAATGAGCAGACTTGGGATGGTGATATTATCTGTGATGCATTATTGAATCAACAGAAATAAACCTGCTGTCATTAGCCTAATTATTTAGATGTGCTGGAAGATAATGACTATTTTAAGTGCAAATAAGCTGCAGTTAGTGAGCAACTAACCAAAGAAATAAGTGAGGTGGGATAGCAAGGGAGTGACTCACGGGAGCAGGGAGGGGAACTGGAGAAATGCAAGGATTTATTGAAGAAAAACACTCAGGATGCAATTTCTCACTGTTCCAAGTACATTGAAGAGCAAAGCACTGCTCCCTGAGTGGATAATGGTGATATTTTTAATTGGATTTTAGTTTTTTAAAAATTTTAACTCTGCTGCTTTGCCTGAACATCTGTCTGAAGTGAACCCTGAGCCTGTGCTGGAGCAGCTTTGCCAGTGGTTATTGGTGCATCTGTGAGTGCTGAAATTACCCACAGATGGGCTGGCTGGGCTCAGCAGCACCAGCAAACTGGGATTTGGCTGCTCTGCTGCCCTTCAGTGGAACAACCTGGACTAGAAATCAGTGCCCATCAGGTAAAATAACTCTTCCTGTTATGAGTTAGTGGGGAAGGAAAAAAAAAAAAGGGGGGGGGTGAGAAAAAGAAGGAAGCTAAATTAACTTTCTGAAAAATGCTTGTCAACTGTAGTTGAGTAACAGCTAATTTGAATGTCAAGTTTTCTCATTAATCCCTTGATTAAAATAATTTCCTTTTTATAGCCAAAATACTTGCATAAATATAGAAAATATAATAATGTGAACGTGATATTTAGAACCTTTTTTTCTGAGGTTAGATGTGTTTGTAATAAAGTCTGTCTGTCAGAAGAAAATAAGGGTTACAGGCATCTGCTCGTAGTTGTATGCAGGAATCTGTCTTCTTGCATCATTTTTCACTCATTAGCTCTTAAAATAAGGGAAAAACTGTTGTTTTGTTATTGTTTTGGGTTGTCATTGAGGTTTTTTGTTGATATCAATATAAAACTAGTGAAAAGACTTCTTTCTGATAGCAGAAAGCCTGTCTTGTATAACAGAAGAAGAAATTTTAGAATTAAATTTTCTTTTCATGTCTGTGACTTCCCAGCTTGCTAATAAATTCACTTTTCTATTTCGTTGTGGATTGTATGACCTGTGATATCTGCAAGATTTTATGCAATTTCATCCTGGTTCTATTTTAAGTGATTACAGACTGGAAGATCCTCTGAGCAGGGGTAAAGGGGAATCCTTTGCTCTCAATGTTCAAAAAGAGATTAAAAAAAAAGCCCCAAACAGAAACAAAGCTTCCTGCAGTTTGACTGGAGGTTTCTCCTCAGTGGCATAACTCTGATGTTAATTCTCACTTAAAATCATCTCCTGTCAGTGTTTACCCCCCATTGGAATTCATCCTGTATTCTATTTAGAGCACAAGACTTATGTGGTGTGAGTTTCCCATTACTTTGCCATGCTTCTTGGGTTAGTATCTAAGGATTTTTTAAACTGAATTTTCTGCTCTTTCTGAAATTCACTTATTCCTATAAGACATTTTTGTATGCGAAGTGCTAAATGTGTTTCAAGCAGAAAAGCCCTGTGCTCTCCACCTTTAGCTGCCAACAGGTGCTCACAGGCTGCAGTTTTTGTTTGTTTTTAATGAGGGCAAAGGATCAGTTGTTGAGCCAGGAGAGAATTTCTGTTGCAGTGACATCAAAGAATTAAAATGCCAATAACATCAAGACTTTCTCAGGTCTGGTGTTAACAATTCGATGGTGTTAAACATACTGAGATGTTTAGGACGTGGTGATTTGCTCTTCATTTCTCATTTCAGTGGATTTATGTTGCTCATGCTTTGGCATAAAAGGTAAATTAAATGGTATTTCATTTGAGAGATTTGCATGTGTATTGATAACAAAGTAGTTTCCTTTCTGCAAAAGTTTAACCTACAACAAAATTGTAAGGCTCAAAATACACCAAAGAGGAAGCACTGCACAGAGTCCTTATGAAACCATTCTGAAGTTGATTAATGTTTCATGGAGTTTATTTACAATATGTATAATAGAACTTTGCATAATTCAAAAGCATGCTATTTGATCTTGCAGCATTTATTGAACTAAGAGTTTTTATAAAATGCATAAACAAATATATCAAACCAATGGTGGAAGTACTCCAGGGTAAAGTACATCAGCTGTCTGAGAACTCTGTCTAAAGTGCTGCTTGAGATTCTCAGTGTGCAAATGCCCTGTACACAATGAGCCTATAAAACACATTTTCATATTTCAAGTGATTCCTCTATCCCTTAGTACAAAAAATATATTTTTTTAGTCATAATGATTGGAGCCAGTAGGGTATTAATAGGCACCACATGAAGATTTGTGCAAGTCCTCAGGAAATCCTGGTTCTTGGGGGGGTTATTCTTGCACATCTACAGTTTGAAGAGTCACTCACACCAGTGGGGTGTGGGATGTCATCAAACACATTCCAGAAAGAGCCTTCACCCAGACAGACTCTGATTTTCCCTGGGGTTTTCAGTACTTTCTGTGATACCATTTTCTTGTTTATCTCTGGTCCTGGTTCTTTTAGGGATGTTCATGTGAAGGGAGCCCCACCTGCAAGGCAGTGGGCTAAGCCTGTAATAACTAAAATGTATTTTGAGACAGAATTTTCCTTTCCAGTTTTTTCTGGTTTTTTTTCAGGTTTTAATTTGTTTAGTTAATGACATGATATCATTGCAGCAGCCTGTAAGACAAGCATTGTAACACCTGCATGTTATTCACGAGCCATTGTTGCTGTGTGTAGAAGAGAGAAATATCTCCCACTGACTTCTCCCACCTCCCAGTCTGGCACAGGGCTGTTGGGCAGGAGACTGACAGAACAGAAAGCAACCTCAGAAAAACTGGTAATTGATATTGGCAAGTTAGATTCAAACTTGGATTAATTTGCCAATCTCAACTCTTTGGTTGCTGCTGCTTTTAAAAGTTTTGGAGGTCTGATTTATGTGTGGGGTTTTGTGTGGTGTTTTCTTTGCCCACCAAGTTTTCCCAAATGTCTTGGGTTTATTTCACATCCCATCCAATATCCTTGGCTCATCCAGTGTTTTTATCAGGGAATATCTCTGTGATGCTGTGGGCGGGAAGGAAGCAAAACCAAAAAGAAAAATGTGTTATTTGTTTTTGTCCTTTGGAAGATATTTAAGAATTCCATTGCCTGGAAGAGGAACAGCAGAAAGAGCAATTAGTCAGTTTTCTTCTTGTTACCTAGAATTCTGTAATATGACATCTCCAAGTATCATCATTCTGTGATGATATGGGGACAATGACAATTTATTTTCATTCTATGACTTCCAAACCTATGTTTTGTTGTTTATTAACCCTTAAAGACCTCTGATTCAGCAGCAGTATGGAGGCTAGCATGTGAAAATAGAAGAGGGGCCCCACCACAGGTCCCACATCTTTCAGTGGTGGTTACAGACCTCCCTCTGTGACTGTCCAGTGCCACAGGGAGGGTGTTGAGGCAGCAGTCACTTACAGGGAAGAACAGGCTTTAAATCAACTCTGGTTGTGTTTCTAGAAATATGATTTATAGCAATTTTAGCACTGGTTACCTGGGCAAGTTCTGGCCTCCTGGGGCGGTGCCAGAGCTGGCTGGACACTGTCCTGGGCAGCTGCAGGGGTCCCTGTGTGCTGTCCAGAGGTGCTGTCCCTCCTCAGCAGCCTGGGGCTTCATTGTGCAACAGTGCCAGTGTTTGAGGTTCATGGAACTTCTTCAGCTCTCAGCCTCTTCCTGCAGCATCATTAAACACTTCAGCAGAGATGCAAGAAGAGAGAAGGAGAGGAGAGAATATTACTTTACAGGGAGTAGTGATTGACATAATTAAATTAGCTAAGAGTCATGCCCTTTCATTGATATCAGCAACTGCCCAGTGTGATCCCCAAGCATTTCAGGCTCCTATGTGTTGATACATGTAGATAACATCTGTGCCACAACAGTTAGGGAATTTTTCTTTTCCTTGTGTGAAGGATGAACTTGGAATTTAAATGAACAGAAAATATCCTAAACCAGACAACAAATGCATGACAAACCTCCTAATAGCAAACATCATTTAGTGCCAGGGAGAGGTTTTCTCTGTTGGAGATCTTAGAAAAGTAAAAAAATAAATTAGCCCTCCTTTATCAAGGACAGCAGAAATAAAATTTGGACCTATCTTGGAGCGATGGAATGGAGTTGTGAAATCTCAAGGTGCCCTTATTTATACACTTGTCTAAAGACAAGGTTTAGGATTCTCTTAGAAATTTGCATTGTCAGCTGAATGTATTGAAAAGATAACATTCCCATGCAGAACTGAGCAGGATATGAGCAATTTTAAAACAGAATAACCTTATCTAAAAGAACCCAACCACCTACAAACAAAAAATCCCCACAACCCAAAACAATGTGATCACTGTAGCCCAGTGTATCCAAACTGATTTGTTCTTTGCTTTTCCTGCTTTCTACCTACACTCCTTGGCAGTAACACTTCTCTGAAAAAGAATTTTCACTCTGCTGCTTTCCTTGCTGTGCTAATCACCTGTATCTGAAAATACATCTTCAAAATTGTTTTACTTTGACAGGTCAGCAGATAAAAGCTGGATACCAGGGGGTAAATGCACTCACTAATAGACTTTCTTTCTGTAACCTAAGCAATATTCCAGAAAAAAAACTTGGATCATCATTGGTGTTAGGTTTGAAAATATTACTGGAAAATGAAGTCCTGTACTTTGTTGCTGGAGATGAGATTTTTTTTTTCCCCTTTCTATTTTTTTTGGTCTTGGGTTCTGGTTTTCCTGTCTCTCAGTTAATTTATGTGATAATTACCACCACAGTTGACTGACCAAAATCTTTAATGATAAAACTATAGGAGCCCAGGCACCATGGTGGGAGTGAGCTATTAGTGCCTCCATGTGTGAGACACACAGAGTGCTTTGCCTTCTCATATTTTCCTTTAGCACAGAGTTACTCAGTGGAAATTCAGGTGTCACAAAGCACTGCCTGCTCCTGGCATGGCTGGGTTTTGTGCCAGGGTGTAGCATTTCCATACTGCTGATCCCACCAGTCTGTGCAGTATCACACCCTCCAAATGGGAGGTCAGAGCTTTGCAAGCAGAGGCTGCTGTGCTGCAGGAACCTCTCAGAACTGGCTGAGCTCTGAAACGTGCTGAGCTATGCTGATGTGCACAAAAGGCAGAGTTGGCCATATTTCCATCTTTTTCACACTTGATGGCTTATGGTCTAACAGTGCTGTGCTATACATTATCTGTAAAAGGTGATTTCCCAGGTTGAATTTAAGAATTACTCAATTATTGATGCGTTTTAAGCATGCATTAGTGGCTTGGATGTGAATTCTATATTTAACATAACCACTAATAATCTGGGCCTGCTTAGGAAAGAGTGTGGTCAATTATTTTCCCATTATCTCATGTTTGTTTCAGTAAAAACATGATTTATAGTCATCTGATTTATTGAAATATGGGGATTTTTTGGCAATTTTAGTACTGTAGAACAGAATGTGCTTATTAATTGCCATGACCTAAGAATGACTTGAATCAAAATGTTGTTCTTGCTAATAGCTGAATGCCTGCGCACCAAAAAATACAATACTCTCAAAAGGATCTTTGAAATTATTGAGCCATTGGTTGTTTCAGAGCAGTAATATCACAGCTTCAACAAAAACATTCTTCATTGTGGAGCCTGGATCTAAAGCATCTAGATTTTCCCAGTATGTTCTACAGGAGCTTAAATAATAGTTTTGGTAATAAAATCCTGAAATAGACATGAATATAAAAATAATATTGTTGTTACTGTTGGCTGGATCAGGCAGCTTCTCTGACTGAAATGAACTGGGTTGTGTGGAGTTGGTTTTGTTTGCATCAGCTGGCCCTAACTGGGTAGCTGTGGGACCACTGTGACCAGCACTGAGGAGAGCCCTGGGAAGGGCAGCCCTGCTGCCTGGGTGCCTCTATCCAAAACTGCCTGGGCATCTCACACAGCAGGCATCCTCCTTCCCACTGCCACGTCTCTTCTGCTTAAGAAGAGAACATGACCTTGAAATCTTGATTTTACACAGTCAGTCATGGACTAGGAAATTGATTGGCAATGCTGATATCAACTTAAGTTTGCTTTTAAAATCAACAATCTTTTTCCAGCAGCCAGTGCACAATAACCAAGGTTTCAAAAGCAGAGTCCCAGAAGGATTCTCATGCCCAGGCCAACAACAGGGAAAGCTTTATTTAAGACACTTCATGAGACAAGTGGTTTGTTTCTCTGGCATCAGTGTTTGTACTGGTGCCAGAAGCCTTTCTGTAACAACAAGGCATGCGATTTCCCTCCAGCCTGGCATCTAGCTGGATTTGCTCAGTGTGGTAGGGACAGCCAGTTAAATAATACAAAGTCATTTTCAATGAGTTTAACACACCTTAACTGGTTGATATCCTCTAGGACCACTCTGATACTCTTTATTGCTTCTTAGTGGTTTTTTTTTTTTCCCCTGTGTAAAAAAATAGCACTTGACTGTTAATGAAGCACTGTTCTGTCACTGAGGATGGGATGTTGGCTTGTGGAACCAGACTCCAGCGTGTAAAGCTAAGGGACAGATAAGCTATTTTAGCATTCCCTGGGTAACTACTGCTCTGAATGTAGGCTGCAGGTAATAAAAGTTGGTGTGTGCTATTTTGAACAGAAGAAGAGGGAAAAGCCCCTTTGATTTTATTTATTCTCGGAGCAGTGATTATAGGGGTGCTCAGTCTGTTCTTAAGGGATGCTCCATAAAGTGTTGGCACTTCCTAGATAATTTCTGGTTTTAAAAAAAAACTAAAAAAACAAAATTAGCAAAGCCAGCTCCACCACACCCTAACAAACCCATCCACTGCAGCTACCAACCTCACTGCCTTGAGAATAAATCCCCTACTACGTTTTTTAACCAGAAAATGAATTTTACAGTTGCAGCACTTTTAATAAGCTTGAAAATGTGATCCCTACCTCCCATTGCCTGCCTTCTATACAAATGAAGTGACATTTGAAGGGAGAGATGTAATTTGGTACCTCAGGAAAACATGGTGGTGAGGAGTGGTTTCTGGTACATTCTTCATGTTCTCTCTGGGGTTGACAACTTTTAATACTCCTTGAGAGAAAGGCATCAAAGCCTGAAGGATGAAACAAAAGAGAGGGAGAGAATAAGCTCGATATTGTTAGAGCTGACTTTTTCTTGAGGCTGTTTTCACACTTCCTCAGGCAATAAGTTGTTGTTTTTTTTAAAGTAGTCTCTAACATGAAGCCCACTTCTGGAGTCTGATAAGATAAAGCTAGACAGGCCAAGAAATCTTTATTTCTCTGCAAAGTTATTGGTTCATATCTCATGTCCACAGACTGGAAAAGAAATTGATCTTGCTTTCAGACAAAGAATTTTTACAGTGCTGATTGTCAAGCACGGGTTAATTTGCTGAGTGCTTTTTCCTCCTCAACGAGTGGAGTGTTTTTGTTGTGGGTTTTTTTCGGGTTTATATGAAAATATGTCTTTATTCTGCTTTGAAGTTTTTTTACCATTAGTATGAAAACACATACTACAAGTATTTCTTAGCTATGTAGGCACTAATCTAATCTTACCACTTCAGTTTGCAAGATAATGTATTTCCTCTTTCATCATTGGGTCTTTAAAAATGAAAAGGGAAAAAGGAGATAGGAGACAAGACTTTGCTAAGCTGAGAGAACATGAATTTTTTTTTTCCTCCTTCTCTTCCTAAACATACCTAAGTAATCCTCTGACAGGAGAGATGCCAGGAAAAAGTGCAGAAATACCTATGTAATGACCTTTGCTATTAAAATTAACATGTGCCTCCTGCACCTGTTCAGAAATGCTTTAACATTCTTCTGCCTGACTTCAGAAACGCTGGGTAATTAAACAGTACTTTCAGTGAAGGTCAACTCTGAATTAGTAGTTCATTAAATTATTTGTCATGCTGAATGCTACTCCTGGTCACCAGAAGTAGTGAATTCAAACAAAGAGCAGAGGAATGCAGTTTCTGTGCTCTCATTGCTGGGGAAATTGGTGTCTGAGCTGTTAGGTCACCCAGCAGGGAGGAGCCCTTCTGCCCAGCACAGAAAATCCTTGTTTGCACAGGGTTTGGTAGAGGTGGCATGCTCAGGAACATCTCAGTGTGCTGCCTGCTCTTATTCAGAATATGCATGTAATAGCTCAATTGTCCTCTTCAGGCCCTGGAAAATTAGTTTGTGTTGGCAAGGATTTCTTTTGGAGTGTCACACCTTGTACACCAGCTACAAGGAGGACCTGTGCCTTTTTATTGTAATTTTATGTGCTGGTAAAAGTTTGAGGTGGAACAAATTATGATTTAGGCATCCCCAGATTTAAAACACCTGCTGAAACAAACCCAGTTATGAAATGGATAATTAAAACCACCTGTAAATACTGCAGTGTGTCCTGGGATGTGAACCACTTGGCTTCAGATTTTCTCACAAGTGAGAGGCAGCAGTGCATTTCTGTGGAGTTCTGATCTCCTTGTTCTCTCTTTCATTTCTAGCACTGCTCTGCAGCAGTTTTTCCCCATCAGGATGGTGACCAGAGCCTGATGTTCCTCTTTGAGCCTTAGCATTCACAACTGTAACAAAACTAGGTGCAGACACAATGTGCAGTCTGTTTCCTATCCAGATTGCACATATTCTTTAATTCCTTTAGTGCTTCAGTAGGGCTTGCATTTAAAATCAGTGGGAATTTAGGATTATAGCCTGTGCTAAAGCACCCTCAGTTTGTTCAGAAGCTCTGGCAGGTCCCAGGATGAGCCCTGGTGGCTCTGAGTCTGTGGCAGCAGTCCCAGAGAATGTCCCAGAGCAGTCTGTCTGTCCCTGAGTCCCTCTGTCCCTGTGCTGGCTCTGGAGCTGCCCTTGCAGGGACACAGGCAGGAGGCACCAGGGTGTCCCCTCTCCCATCAGGTCTGCCTGGATTAAAACTGAGCCACAAACACCTGTGACACCTCTGCAATATTTATCATACTGTACATTTAATGAAACTCTGCTATTGGTAATTGCTAGGAGATTAAAGCTTTGCAAAGACACAGTTAGTGAATACTAATGCCCTGCTCTCCAGAGGAGGGGACATCAGGAGATCTGGGGAGGGAAGGAGGAGGAAAACCTTCAGACTTCAGGGGCTGTGATACCAGGGAAAACCTCATTATTTGTTCAAGGCAGCAGCACAGGATTTTTGTAGGCCAGATCAATCTGCAGATGCTCTGTGCAAGAGAATTATTCCAGGACAGTGCATGTGAAACACTCCAGGTCTGAACCTCACTCTGCTCTGGAGGGATCTGGATTGCCATTATTTGTTGAACACTTTTTGCTGTGGTGTTTACAGAGGGAAGGAAGAAAGCTCTGCACTAACGAGAAGCTGAGGTTGTTGTGTTCTTGCCATAATTCCCAAAGGTGATTCTGACCCCTTTGGTTCTCCATGGGTCTAGTGCAGGTTCTTCCTGTGCCTTTCAGCAGGAGGGACAGGAATTTTGCATTGTCCTGGCTCTGCTTGGAGGGATTTCAGGCAGCACTCCTTGTTCCCCTGTTGTTTCCTGGTGCTCAGTGTCAGTCACAGGCTCGGGAGGGGATGGGTGGGATGCAGGAGCCTTCAGCAGGTGTGACACCCCTGAGCTGCCCTCGGGGATGGGCTCAGCATGAGCTGCCCTCACATGCCCTGCCTGGGAAATACATTAAACAGGGCAGAACAACAGAATGTGCATTTTATGTGAAATTCAGTCTCTTTCCAAAAAGATAATCTGGGAGAGGAGTCTTGTGTTAACAACCCATGGTACAGTGAGGTCAGTGGGGACAGGAGGGACAGGTTTTCCACCAGAGCACAGGAGGGCTCTGAGGCTGTGGGGTACACCTGGGTCAGGGAACCCTGCCACAGCCAACAGAATTCTTTGGGAAGGTTGGTAATACCTTTCCAGGGCCAGATTAGGATTTTCCAGTCCAAACTGCAGTGGGACAGAGGCTCTCAGTGCACTCAGACTGTGCTCAGGTGTTCTGAGACCATCACCCACAGGGGAGCTGCCGTGGGTCACAACCCAAGAACTGCAATTTGTTCTGTGTACACAAAGAATATAAGGTACACAGATCAAGTGTTGACTTTTCCAATGCCCCATGCCAATGGCATAGTCCAAACCCCATCTGTCCCTAAATATTTTTATGTTTATTACTTATGCAAAAAACCCCAATCAGAACAGACAAGGTGAGTAAAGAATGGCACATGGGAATGGGAAGGCAATAGATGGATGATACAAATGAGCAACTTCTTTCTGTCTGGTTTCTTGAATAAGAATAGTTACATTTTATTAATGTATATTCAGACCAAGATACAGCCACACACTAAATCAATTGCTTTTGGAAGTAGTATTAAAACAAAGTAGAAAAGGGTATTTTAGATGGTCAAGAAAAAGGAAACTTCAAAAAATCTTTGCGAGGCTCACTGAAGAGATATTAAATTGTCTGTGGACTTTGTAAATTTATGTCCATTAGAAACTCCCAAACTCTAAATGACTTCTAAATTATATATCCTGTGAGGGTAAAATAAAACCCCAAGTTTTCATTTATATATATTAAAATTATAGCTGAGATCCATGATTTTATTGTAATGCCTCAATCCCATTAACATTGAGAGAAGTCAGATATTTAGATACCTTTGTGGAGAAATCCTCCAAAATGAGGTTTTTAATGGACAATTTAATGAAAGCAGTGCTGTGTGTGCAACAGCTGGCAAAAGAAAAAGCAGGCAAACCCCTGGAAAAAACGGAGCAAAGGGGGATAGGAAAGAGCTGTGAAGATTTAATGTTATGAAATCAATTTGGGAAGGGGAAGTACTGAGGGAGCACAGTGAGGAGGATGTGGGTGTTTGTGCAGCCCCTCTGTCCCTGCTGCTGGGCTGGTCCCACCAGGCTGGGCTGTCCTGGACACCAGCCCTGCTGGGACTGGCTCCACCTGAGCTGGGATTTCACACCTGCCACTCACATCCCACTGCTGCTGCTTGGTGGCTGCAAGGAAAAGAGAGCAGGCAGCAATCTGTGAGTGTCAGGTTAACATCTGTCAGCTAAAAAATCACCCTGCAGACACCCTGAGTGCTATATTGTAAAAATATAATTGAAATACCTCACAGTATTTTAGAAAATGGCCCTATTGTATGTGTTACATAAAAATGCAGGCAAAGGTTTTCCTGAAACATGCTTAATGAAAATGAGGAATGCACTGGCTCTGACAGGCAGCTGCAAGAAATGTTGCTATAGAGAATTTAATCCTCCGCTTCTGGGCTTTCTGTTGGTTGTCTGCAAGCCACCACTTATGATTTCCTGAGCAGCACTGGTGTTCCCAAAGTCTTGGACACAGATTTTACCTCAGGCCCCTGGGAATGCTCTGCTAACAGCTCTGTGCTGTGGAGAGAGAATGAGAAAACTTTGCTGCCAGTAACAGTTGTTGTCTGCAAGGCCAGAATGAGTCAAAATAGGAAAGTTTGCTTGCTTGTGTGATGTTCTTTATGCTTCTGACTGTATTTCTAAATTCCCTGAAAAGGGTTCCTTGAAGAAATTTAGGGATTGCCTGGGAAGAAGAAAATTTTTGCTATTAATTTTTCAGGAAAACCTCTCATGATTAATCTCTGTTTATACTTGAAATTTTTGTTCCCAGACAGATTTTTGCTGTGTTAAAGAAACGATTCTGTAGGAAAGAACAGAATGTCTGAGGAAGACATCAAACACACACCTAAAATGATAATTTAGTTATGATGTTTTTGTGCTGTGCTTACATCCATGTTTCCAAGAGCTGATTTGATTCTGCAGCAGTTTCTTCCTAAACCAGCATGTTTAGGAAGGCACAGACTCATGGCAGAGCTAAAACTGACAACAGTTAAATGTAACTCCTTCCATTAACAATAATGGAATTCATGTTGTATCATTATCATGTTGGAAAGCCTGTCAAGAAAGGGGAAAAAAAGGAGAAAAAATCACTGCAGAGCATTGATTTATGTGATTTTTATGTCGAGAACATGTGTTGGTGATCCCAGCTGGGCTATAAAGGGCACAGGCATTCCATTGCCAAGATTTAGGTGCCCTTTGAAAGTACAAAATCATGTTTTGAGGCAAGGGTTAAAGTTAAATCTTGACAACACACAGAAAATAAAAAGTGTGTAATGTGAAGAAAGAAAAGATACTAGGGAGAGGGCAGAAAAAGAATTTCTTTAACATAGAAATTCTTCATAGAATAAAAAGGGGCACAATGAAATACTTTCAAGTCCAAGGGGATCGTTGATGTCAGGCGTTTGTATGGGAGAATTTCTTGTGAATTTTTAGGTTGCACACTGAAAATTCACCAGCTCAGCTGGTGAGACCATGGTACTAATATCACCAAGGTCATGGGTTTGAGCTGTAAATGGGTGATGCACAGAAGACTCAGAAATCCCTGTGGTCCCTTCCAGTTTAGAATATCTGTGAAATCCCTCTCAGAAGTGGCCCTGATGTCTGGGCAGAAATGCAATGGCTGCAGTGAGCCTGTGGTGGCTGATGCAAAGAAAATGGAGAGAACTTGAGAGCAAGGGAGGGTAACATGGCTTGGGCTGTGAGCTGCTAAAAAGTGTGGGCTTGGACTGTGAACAAAAAAATTCTTTATTTACAACAAATGGGGTCATTCCCAATGGAAAGATGAAAAGAGAGTTATTTTCTCGAGCTCAGCCTGAGATGAGTCCAGGGGTACAGGATACTATGGTTTCAATCTTGACTTTGAATTGGACCCAAGAACAGTAATAAAACCAAAATTGTTCAAATCATTTAAGAAGAAAAATCCCTTCTGTGCTCATGCTCCCTATTTAAATTTCCTTAAAACAGCGCTTCCCTCTTCTACCTGTGCTGCTGAGTTTTTAATATATCTATTTAAATGCAAATTTTGACTTTTGGTCTGTAATCACAAAAATGTTTGACACGTAAAATTTTATCAGCGATGTAATTTTATAGAGAAGCAGTAATGGAGTGGTAGGCCACAAATACCAGGGTGCTGCATTGCTCACCCTGCTCCATTGGGGAAGTGCCTGCTGCAGTGCCAGCTGATGGCAGTGGTTGTTTCCTCAGTGTTCCACTTACTGAGGTGCACGTGCTGCTCTAGAGAAGTTTTTCACTGTTCTTGGAGTGTTTTTGCTTGTGTACCAAAAGCTCCCTGAGGACCATGATTTCTTTGTGTGCTCTGAATTGCTGGGGTGGCAGTGCTCACAGCTGTATCTTCAAGAAGGAAGGCTTTTTTCCAGCCTAGCATTTTTCTCCTCACTGGGTTTATTGCCATGGACTTGCCTGGCTGGGGGATGTTTTACCAGCGTGGTGCCAAACCCAGTGCAGGTTCCTCTTTGCTTGCTGGGTGTGTGGTTTGTGTTTCATCTTCCCCCACTCCCACCCGGCAGTCTGGCCCTGGCCAGTCCCTGTCTGGGCTGCTGGTGGCCCCAGCCCTGGTGTCCCTGCTAGGGCCACAGCTGGCAGGCTGAGGAGCTCCAGCTGCAGCAGGCAGGGCTGTCTGTCTGTCTGTCTGTCTGTGATGGGTGCAGCAGCAGCCAGGGCTGCACTGAGCACTCACAGCAGCCCCAGGCCACCTTTGGCTCAGGGTCTGGCACAGTGGGGTGGCACTGCAGCCAAGACTTGGAAAGGCACAGCTTCTGCCCTGTGAATCAGAGTGTCCTGAGCTGGCAGGGACACACAGGGTCACCCCCTTCCACCCTGGCCCTGCACAGACACCCCAACAATCCCGCCCTGTGCCTGAGCATTGTCCAAACACTCCTGGCGCTCTGGCAGCCTTGGGGCCGTGCCCATTCCCTGGGGAGCCTGGGCAGTGCCCAGCACCCTCTGGGGGAAAAACCTTTCCCAAAATCCAGCCTGACCCTGCCCTGATGCAGCTCCAGCCATTCCCTGGTCCTGTTCCTGTCACAGGGAGCAGAGATTGGAGCTGTCCCTTCCCTGACCACAGTGAGGGCCCATCCCAGGCTCCTCCAGCTGAACAGACCCAGTGCCCCCAGCTGCTCCTCCTGACTGCCTCTCCAGTCCCTTCCCCATGCTGGGGCTCTCCTCTGGATGCTCTCCAATGGCTTCATGTGTTTTCTGTGCTGGTGTCCCAAACCACACCCAGAACTCGAGGTGAGGCAGCATCAGGATTTTTCCTATTTTCCACTTTGTATTGGCTGGTCAGCCACAGCGCAGAGCAGAACATGGTGTCAGGCATGAAAGGAGTCTTAATCCCAGTCCTGACTTGGGATCAATCCTATCTGAATATAAATTAATCTTAAAGAAACACTACACCCCTACAGTGAGCCAAGTCTGTGCCTCCCTGTGATAGCAGGCTTGTATTTGCTGAATTCTAGTATTAAATGAATGTAGGTGGCTGCTTTCATTTTACTTCTTGTTTAAAACAGTTCTTATATTATGGCAAAGATCAATATGAAATGTCAGATATTTTATTGTACTTACAGTTACAGAAGGTAACACACCTTAGGTTCTGCACATTCTGCATTTTTTGTTCCCTAGATGCCCTGGCATTAATTACATACTTCAGATTGCAAATGGCAGAGGATCTGAAGGGTACTGTGCTACATTTTCATTCTCATCATCTCTATTTTCTGAATTTAGACAGGTTACAAAGTATTACTGAAGACTTGAGCAATATTGAAGCAATTTAAAAAATAGCAGTAACATATCAAGTGTATCAAATATTCCAGTTCCTCACTGTTTGTCAAAGGACAAGAAATTTGAAGAGAAGGAAAATCTTGAACCCAATGCTGTTTGACTGCATGGAGAGTCTGGAGAAATTATTTCTTACACATCCACTCAGTGGGTTCATTGCTGGTTTCCTTCTCACTGCAATGTCCTGGGGGCTGTTTCATTGCCCTCATCTCTCCTGCCTGGCTTTGCTTTGCTCTGCTGAGATCTGTTTATTCACTGCTGCTAAGGCTGGACTGGGCTGCATCATTAGCTGGCTGTTCAAGGTTAACCAACTTTCTGTGCTGAAATTACTTTTTATGAAACACCTTTTAAGATTTTGAAAATACTTGGCATTGTCTTACCTAAAAACCTGAGATTTGAGTGCAGCCATTGTCATATTTTTAGTGAGATTAAGATTTTGCTGTCTTTCCCCCTCTCAGTGTTGTAAAAACACTCACATTAGTTTTAGTCCATTTCTGCTTTATTCATGTGCAAGAACAACAAATGTCCTGAGTATATCTGTAAAGTGCTTTACTTTCCAAGTGCTTATGCAATTTCCTGGACACTAATGTTTGCATATTGAAAAAAAATAAGTATTTGTATATTCAGAAATACCACACTAGTGGTTTGAACTCCTCATTCTGGTCAACCTTTTTTTCTCTTAAGCTCTAAGCAGATTTCATAGTGTAGTCATACAGTTTTTATAATAATTTTGACACTGGAAATTAATTACAGGATTGATCAAGATACATGTTCAATGACACATCCTCACAGACCAAATTTCCTATAGAAGGTTGTGATCAGTGTCAGCCAGTTTCTCTTTATTTGTGCTGGCCCTTTTAAAGATTTTTATCCAAGTGATGGCTTTAGTTTTTGGATATTGTCTTCACCAGTGTGGATCTTGAGAGTCTGTGTCCTCAAGTCATCACAGCACAGCGATATTGGTGTGCCAGTTTGGGGCAGCACCTGGAGCTCCAGATGCAACACCAGGAGCATCCCCTGCACCTCCAAGGTCCAGGAGGATTTTCAGGTCATGCATTGTTCCCATGAGCCACTCCAGGACACCAGCTTTAATACAATTAACCTTCCTGACCCTCCTTGTCATGTTTTGCCTTTTAAATGATCTGATTTTTCGGCTTAACATCTAGTAAACACTTCATTAGTCATTTTGGTCATGGTGTATTTGTAGAAGGGATGGAAGTGGGGGAAATGGGCTCACAGCAGCTAAAGCCAAACCAGGGGTATAGCCCAGATGAAATTCAGGAAAAGAGAAATCCTAAGAGGAAAGAGAACATTTTTATTAGCAATTTATCCCCTTATGATGAACTGATACCTGTGCTGATCTTGGGGAAGGGGAAGCCTGCTATTGCCAAGCACTGAAGGAAGTTCTCTGTGCTGATCTTAGGCTGCAGAGGAAGCAGGGCAAAAATGGAATGTGAAAAGGGAGCTTGCAGGTGACAGCTTCAAGCTGTAATAGAGTGTTTCAGACCTGTTTAAAGGTATTTAATACATATTTGCTGTCATGCATTTTTTAAAAAAACAAACTTGCCAATGCCTATACTTTTCCCATCTGAAATAAAACAAGAAGATGGTTAATGGTGAAACTTCTACCACCTGCTGTATGAGAGGAGGTAGCACATATCAAATGTTAGGTTCTGGATGCAGATTCCTGGGGCTCACTGCTATGCCAAGCTGTTGTTCAAGTTGGATTGTTTGCAGGCAGGCACATGTAAACAAACCTCTCAGAGTTTGATGCAGTGCCTGGCTGGAAGTCCTTAGGATGGAGCTGGCAGCTGGCCAGAGGGATGGGGCAGTGCCAGGGAACTCTTCCTGTCTTCACAGGGCTCACAGCTCCTCCTGATGGGTGTCAGGGCTGAGAGGTTTGAGCTCCACAGTGTCACAGCCTGTGACTGAGCACTGCTGGTTTGGGGTTCGTGTAGATCAAGGCACTCACATTAAATATTGGTCCCATCAGTTCCTGCATGCAAGAGGCTTCTGCAGTGTTGGGATCCTCAACTGCAAATAAAGGAGCAAGAGGATAAAAGGAATAGAAATTGGTATATTTCTCCCTCTTTGAAAGCCCTCACAAAGCATCGCTGGATTTATGCCATTGGCAAAGCTGAGTTATTTTATAATTATTACTCTTGTGCACCTCTCAACTGGACTCAGTGGAAGTTCACTGGGTAAAAGTAAAGTTGTGCTTGCTAGGCAAGCCAAAATTCAAAATACCAGCAGATCTGAATGCAAAACCAAAATTTTTAAAGAGAAAAATCTAAGAAATAAAGCATCTACTTTTACTTTAGTGTTAGGACTATTATAGCTATAAATCCAAATTCACTGCCATTACTCATCTCTCTAAGGTGCTGATTTTATAAAAGTGATGCTTTAAAAAAAAAAACCCACCCAAAAGTGAATTAAAATCTAAATCTTAAGACATCACACAAGTGTTTGCTATTTATACTGTCCATCTGTCTATGGTGCCTGACAGATAATCAATATACTCTTACTAAAAAAAAACAAATCCTGTTGCTCTGGAGAAATACAGCACTGAGCCCAGCTAGAAGTTCCTGTTACACCCTGGCAGCTCTCTGTGCATAGCTGCATTTGTAGAGTGGTCTGAGAAATAAGGGCAGATAGATATTTTCTAATAACTGAATAGTCAAATAGTGGGACTGAAAGCAAGAAAAAAACATCTGTGTTCTAAACTCTGTGTTCTTGGGCAAGGCTGCTTGGGCTGTAAGGAGTGGGCAGTGCTGCCTGCTCTCAGTTGCACTAACACTGATTTATTTGTGTTTTTTGTGTGGGGGAAATGTTTGCATTTTGCTGCTGAGGTTTGGAAGAAATTCAGGTTTCCTTGCTGGGTGATCAGCAAGCTGTTATGTGGAGCTCAATTATTATGGTTCCAGTTTTTCCCTCCTCGTGGGCCTTTCTGTTGAAATGTGGGGCTTTTCAGGGGGCTGGTTTCAGTGGGAGGTTGGTGCTGTCTTTTGGTGGAAAGAATGCCTAAACTCCAGCTTCTGCAGATGACTCATGGATCACAGCTAATCAGAGTCACAGTGGTTCTTCATACATCTGATTATTTATGTTTGTAGCAGGCTTATTTTCATTAGGGAAGCAAACTCTAAAGCTATAATAATCCAGTAAATTATTATGTGCAGTTGTATAGATGTGAGCTGAATTTTTTTCTTGTTATCAAAGAGAAATGGTCACTGCAATGAAACAAATTCTGCTTGTATTTGTGCAAGTCCATGCACAACTAAATATGTAAAATGAAACATTTTTTCTCATTTACTTTTCAGTTTTTGCAGAATGTCATTTTTTGTCTATTTTTTTAGCTCATGATAAACTTCTATGGTAGAATCTTCCAGCTGAATCTGAAAGATTTTTGCAGGTCTTTGAAGTACAAACCTTTATCTAGTTTGGGATATGAGGCTCTTCTTAGCAAGTTAATATAATCTACCTCCTGAGGCATTATGGGATAAAATGTTAAATAAATGCATTATTATTGCATTAAATCTCAGGAAAAAAAATGGCCAGTTTTGAAATAAATTTTTTGTTATTGAGTGACTTTTCAGGGTTTTGAGGGTTCAGCCAAAACACAATTGAAATAGTTATAAAGAAAAACCTGCAGCACACAAGTTCTACTTAGCTCTATTTAGTCTCTTAGTGAGGCATTTTTAATTGTTTCGAAGGTGAGTTTGAGAGTTAATTGTTGATTTTGTTTGAGTTTTATTAGTACACTGACATAATGAATTTTTGACCTGCTGAAAGAGCTATGAACAAGTTCAGCTTTGAATTTTCAGGAGTGCCATGTCTGTGTAGTTGATCTGCTTTGGCATTATGGGGTCCAGAGCTGAGAGCAGCCCACCCTCAGGACTCTGCATGACCACCAATGCTGTGACAGCAGTGACTGCATGACCAGCTGCTTTCAACAGATGAGCAGTGAATAAAAGTGCTGGGGTACATTAAAAATGGGTGCAGAAGCAGAGGGGAAGGAGATGCCTTTGACTGGTGGTGGGGAGTAAGTCCTGTTGATTTTGATTGTTTAGCTGGAATTGATACCAATCAATTGTGCAGCCAGCAGAAAGCCACAGGGGTGTCCAGAAGTTACCTGTAGGTAGCTGGGTTTGCAGAGGGAGGCATTTTGTCCCTGCCATTTGTCACTGGCTGTGCCAGGTGTGTCTGGTGGCTCTGTTGCAGGTGTCTCTGGTGTGCAGCCCCTGGCAGGCTGCAGGGGCATGCCATGGGCAGCAGCCTCTGCTTTTATTCCTATCGTATTGGCACATGGAAATGCCCAAAATACCTCATGCAAAACAAAAAAAAAAAACCAACAACAACAAAAAAAAAAAACAAAAAAACCCCAACAACAACAAAACGTGTCTAGAATATCTAGTAATTCATTTTGCAATTAGAAATTTGCTGGTCATAATCCTGCCCTGGGACAGATCTCAGAGTAGTGATTGAAGGCAGAATGGAAGAGACATTGTCTCTTAAAGTCATTCTGTCAAATTATTTTAATTAGTTTAAAGGGCAGTTCATACAATTTCAGAAAATACTGTTTGTGTCTTTTCCCACTGCTCCCAGATTTGGAAAAGTTATTGCTTATGTCTCGAGGAAAGAACTCTCAGTGCTGTGAGAGAGCAAGCAGCTCCCTGCACAAATGTACAGGTTCTGCATGAGAAACAGCGCTGAACTTCGTAGGAAGAGTATTTTGAGCAGGTCCAGTTGATAAGCACTCCAGAATCAATATTTCATGTTATTCTACTATACAAATATAACACTGATAGCGGCAGCACTACAAGAGGCTGGAAACAAGTCAATGTCACAGGCAGTTGGCATTCAGGCTGCATGTCCAGCAGGCAGCTCCTGCAGCTCCTGCTGTGCTTTGGGCAGGGCACCGTGTGATGGAGTGGCAGCACCAGCCATGCTCACAGCAACTCTGGGTAAGTCTTCCTAACCTTCTGCCCCCTTTACTGGAGCCACACTGCGAAATTTCTGTAGAAAGGCTGATGCTGAGTTGTTTATTTATTTTTTTTTTCTTAAACCGAATCACTGTGTTGAAAGGATTGATTTTAATGCCCTGAAATCAAAATTTTGTTACTGATCTTGAAATAGACAAATATTTTGCTCAGGGAATTAACTCTAGTTCTGAATCAGATAATTCTCTCACAATAAAGACTCTGGAAATTCTCTGTAAGGAAGATCAGAGCTCTTTGGCATTTATATTTTTTAGTTGGAGGATGTTAGCAATGGGAAGACAGAATAATGAATTGCCAGGGAGGCAGGGAAGTTAGAGGAATATAACTGGTGCTTATGCCCATTATTGTTGCAGGTTTTTGACATTTAAAGTGGTTTGCAACCCTTCTCTTATCAGAGCTAATGCCAGACAATCAGTCACCCTGGCACAGCAGTTCTGTGCCTCACTGTTAGTAATGCTGCTGATAATTGATGTGCAGCAGCAGAATTTATAAATGAAATTAGCTCCCCAAAGTTTAAGTATGACTGTGATTGAAGCAGTAATGATAGAGTTCATGCAAGTACGTTTGCCATTTATCTGCATGTATCATTACTGACAGTGCTTTTTTGTTAACATTTTGTTATCCTTATTCATGTCATTGTTATAATGTCCTCTCAGATACCTGCAAATTAAACTGACTTGTACTCAATGCTGATTCTTCCTGCCCACCCCTGCACCTCCTTCTCTGGAATTAATTCGTGCAACATTTGATTTTTAAGATCTCTGGGAGCATCTCCAACATAGCCAGAGGAAAGTGCTGTTCAAATAATTGGGGAACAGCTTTGGCTTTCTTGTCAGTCAAGACTTTTCCATGCTTTATTTGTCAGGAAGACACAATATTAGCATTTTAATTCACAATTCAAAAAGTTGGTTTTAGCTACAAATAAAAGTGAATAGAAACAGAATTTTTAGCAATCCAGCAACGTTTCAGACTCTGGACTCAAAATCAAGAGACCCCACATCACCATGGATTTGATAATATCTTTAGCTAATCCTGGAGACTCTTTTTTTAAAACTCTTATGAAAAATTACTGAAGGAGACACAATTTTGGTGAAAATTCTATGGTAATCTGAATATAAAGGGATTAAACATAAGTTGAATCAGATTCTGTTTTCTTAAAAATCATGTCTCTGTTTTCTGAATCTTCAAAACCAGAACTGGATTATCTCATTTTGTGATGGTTTTCTCTTGTTCCAGTTACTTCTGCATGTAGAGATTTTAAAGGGCTATAGGACAGAAAGTTTTTGGTATTAGTGAATATCAAAGAATTTGTTAGAGAAAGTTTCATCATCTCCATTCTGTATAGCAAAACCCCATAAATTCTTTGCAAAGAGATGAGGTTAGAATAGTTCAAATTACCTTGATTTACTTTAAGGTTAGATAGGTACAAATGGTTTGTGCTTTTTTTGTTTGATTTGGTTTATTTGTTATTGTTTGCTTTTTTGTTGTTGTTTTTTTTTTTTTGTTTTACTAGACCAATTTCTGTAATAAACTAGGTTGAGATCTGAAAAGGAAAAGGTTATATTTGTATGTTTCCCATCACTGGAGTAATTTTTCTGAAATTTCAGTAAAGATGGGGAAAAACATCCAGCAATTGAAATCAGACAGTATGTATAAATTCATAGAAATGCTTGTTTTTAGAAATCCATCCAACCCTCAGAACTGACTTAATTTTAGTTCTTAGAACTGTTTTGCTTTAATCCCTTTCCAGCCACAAATTAAACTGAAGAAAATATTTGCAGTGCATCTACTGCATACCAAGGGAATGATCCACACTTCCTGGCCTGGCTGGTAACTTTTGTGTTTTATACCTCATGAGGAGGTTGAAATGAATGAACACAAATGTGATTTCAGAAGGTTGTGCCTGGTTTCAGTGGTGCTCATTTCAGTCTCTGCAGCAAAAGAACTGGAGGGCTTCCAGTTTATTCTCATTTTTAGTATAGGAGCCATCATTTTTGAGCATGTTCAGCAAATTCAGTATCATAAGGAGACAGCAGGATCACACAGGATCTCTCTTGCTCAAAACATTGTAGAATATCCTATATACACATATATGGTTCTGCCTTTTTGGCAATGTTTGAATATTGGGACCCTAAGGAAGTAAAGAAGCTGTAGCTTCTCAGATTTTAAATCTTTGCCTGTTTAGTATTTGGGGGGATTTTCACCTGGGTTTCTTGTAGGAAGACAGTAGTGTTTGATTTGCTTTAAAGTGTTCCTTTTAACAAAACATCATTTGTGACGTCAGGTTTTGGTTGCTTCATTGAATGCAGTTTATTCTTCTAGTGGTTTATATTTAATTAGTAATGTACTAATTGATACACCAGACAAGTTCAGTGAAGTCAAGGACGCAACCTCCCCAAGGTTTTGCCAGCCATCTAATTTATGTGAATTTCTTCCAAGTCATGACAGTGATGCTTTAATCCATTAAAACCCACATGGAAATTCAGAGACAGAGCACATTTCTGAGTTTCTGAGTGGTGAAGTGTAAAACTTTGAGATGCCAGTTTAATGATGAGACAGCCCAGTGCTGGGCCCTGCTGTGGGGATGGGGATGGGGAGTGTGGCACCAGCCCAGTGCTCTCCTTGCTGGTGCCCAAATGCTGAGGAGGGCTCAGCTCCCCCTGCTCAGGGCTCTGTGCTGTGCACAGGTGTGGGGACATGGCCTCTCTTGGAAGCTCTGGAAAGGATGGATCAGTGATTTGTTTCACCTCTTCACTTCTTGGTGGGGATTAGGCATTCATCATTTCCATGTCTGTATTTCCATCTCTAGAGATAGACTCCATTGTAAGAGAGGGGAGTAGGGATTTTGGAGGTTGAGACCAAAGTCTCAAGGATTGTTAAAGAGCTGACTCTGGGCTCTCTCATGACAAGGCTGGGGTCTCCACAGGGGTGTAACCACAACCTCACAGTCTCAGATGCCTTTCTGAATACTTCTGAGAAGGCCAAAGTCTTCTCTGCACTTTTTGGGTGGGATCTGTGACCCCTCTTGACACAAATCTGGAAGTTGGGGAGTTAAGCTGAAGGACACCACCCAAGGAATGTTCAGGAATTGAGTGAGAGAAATCCATCTCTGCCACAGCTGGCCACCAAGGGAGATGCTGAAAGAAGGGACACTTCTGCTGAAATGTCAGCAAACCTGGGCTTTAGCTTTGTGGTTTGTTTTTAAGGACAGTCTTTATTAACTCAGTTCATAAACTAGTTACCAAAATGGTAACAGCAGTAGTTGTCTCTGCTTGTAGCAGGAAGGACTTTTCATAAAAGTTAATCTTCCCTGAGCAAACAAATTTTAATCTGTGAGTTTCATCATCTTCTGCTTTTTAATAGTATTGCTCTTTTAATATCACTACTTTTCTAACAAGATCATACCCTGCTCCCTTAGGCCATGTTAAAAAGGTCAGTCACTGAGTGGTATTTTAATTTAAATAAAGAGTGAGAGAGAGAGTGTTTTTGCTAGAATACTAAAAGATCACCTATTTAAATCTTCCTTTTAATGTCTGTTTAACTATCTTTCTTTGAGGCTTTTTCTATGACCTTCAACATAATTTAAACTTAATTTTTAATTCATTATTCATGCCATTAAATACTGAAACCCGTTTCTTGGTGCAGTTTATTTCTCTATTAAATGCATGTATTATATTGGTTTTGTTTGGTTCTGTAATGAATTCTGATGTACTGACATTTTAAAGCAGAGTAGAGCAGAATGCTTATTTTGAGAGGTAAAAAACCTCAATGTGTAAACTTTGTATTACATCAACAACATTATTTAAGGTAAAATAAGGGGGTGGGAGAAAGACAGGTTGAACTTGGGGCCTCTTACCTCGATGAATTCTGTGTAAATGCCACTGTCCTATGGTGCCCTGCGTGGGCTGGGCATGGGCTGCTCCGAGTGTTCCCAATTTCTGAGGTGCTTCAGCTTCACACAGCAATAACTGTGGCAGCTCCACTGACACCTGCTCTACATCATTGTTTTGGCTTTTCCATTTTTTTCTCACTTGGTAATTGAGTTTCATGGCTTGGTGCAGGAGATGGAATGAACTGCAGATAGTTATGTTATTATAGATTAGCCATAGTGATACTGGGGTTTGTAGAGACCTGATATGCTGCAGGAAAGCACCCAGAACTAATATCACTGAATAAAGGAAATAAATTAAGCCCTTAAAATGATGTATTTTTATTGCCAGGGAGCAGTTTTTTCCACCCCTCCTAAAGCTGATGGGCTGGTATCTCATTTGCTGTACCCAAGTAAGAGATGCACCCTTGCACAGCAGTGTGAAGAAGATACATAGATTCTCATCACTGCAAAACACATGCACATTTATTTTTTTGTTGTCTGTCAGCATTCAGGTACTTTAATAATATAAACTACTTCTGTATCTTTCCTCACTTGATTCAATGGCCTTAAGCATGACACATTGACGAGGAGTTGAGCAAATAAGGAAAAAATCCAGTGTTCTGTTCTGCTGCTTCCCAGATCGTTTGTCTGACAGCTGTTAGCAGTACAAGTTAATTGGAGAAACTTTTGAAGAGGATACAGTGCACTGTTTAGGAGAAAAAGGCACCAAAGGAAACAAGGTTAAGTTGTAAGAGTGAAGTGGCAGAGCTATAATATTTTAGTGTTCCTTTGGGGGGGGTTTTAAAGCAGGGGAGAGAAAGAAAGCATTTCCCAAAACCACAGAGTTTCCCTGAATTTGGGACAGTTCTGCAGGTGGCAGGAGCACAGATGCCTCATGACTCTGGGACATTGTCAGCACTGTCACAGTGACCTGCAGAACTGCTGAGTACCCCTGCACTCCCTGAGCCAAGGGTGACGTGTCCTTGTGGCTCTGGATTGCCACCCTGGGCCATGGGTGACACTGTGGCTCTGGATTCCCTGAGCCATGGGTGACACTGTGGCTCTGTGTCTGGCTCCCTGAGTCAGCAGTGTGTGACATCCCTGCCTGCATTCCCCATTGTGGAGCACATCCAAGGAAATGCAGTATCTGACTAGTGATATATATGCAATATACATGATTTATATTTGATATAAATGCAATATACATGACTTATATATATGCTATAAATGCAGTATCTGACCAGGACAGCTTCCAGTGGCAGGTGAGCCACAGGCCCTCCCTGTGGTATTTGATAAGAGAATTTCAGCTCATCACTGATGATATTTTTTCGTGCCTAAGTACCACTCCCAGCCAGCCCAGTGGGCATTATCAATAATAATTGATATTATTAATCTCTCTCTGTATTAATATACTATATAATAATCCTGGGAAGCCAGCACTCCCCAGGGATCCCTCCAGCTGGTGGCCCCTTTGCTGAACAAACACCAGCATGGCCCTGCCATCCCCAGGCTGCCAGGGCAAATTCATGGGCTCCAGAGCTGTCTTCAGCTAATGGAATCCATATATTTTGTCATCCCAGAAGATCTCCCTGGGAAATTACCTCCCCTTTCCTTGCTCTTTGAGAAGAGTTATTGTATGGGAGCTAAACTGGGATTAGGTGCTTTTATCCACAGTATATCTATATATATCTTCATTTTTTCCTTTTTTTTTTTTTTTTAATCCTCTCCTTCTCTCCTTCTTTTCCCACCTCCCCTTTTAACATCTTGAAGGAAGGAGACAAATTGTGACAAGGTTAAATTTCTGTACTGCTTGTTGAAGCACTGCATTAGGGCAGAATTTGAACAGCATTAATGAAATACCAGCTTTCTTCAGTACCATGCTCAATTCTGGTTTGAAAAATACAGTAACAGATAGAATAATCTTTTAATTCTATCTTATAGCAGATGGAATGTGTGTTTTGGACCATATGGCTGCTGATTTGGGCTGTTTGGGATATCCTGTTGCTTTTACCATATATGTTGTTGCTTTGGAACTTGCTGGTGTGATGTTGAAGCACATACATTTCAATTCTTCACAAGTTCTTAATTAAAAACAATTTAACTGTGAAATACAGCTAGATCTAGGGCTGCCTGAGTTTTATGTCAAGCTTTATATTAAATATATGCAGAGAAGCACTTAATTTGATGTGTATACAGAAGATAAAAAAGAGCCTTATTCTTATGTATATTTTGAGTTTATTTTAGTGTCATCAGTGTAAAAATATTTCTGTTAATTTCGCTAAATGATACTGTACATATGCTTTTCTCAGTTTACACAAAAGCAATATTTGTGGAAAGCTTAAGATAAAAATTATCTTTCAGTTTGTCAGAGAAATGAGTCTCTGTTTCCATTCCAAAAACCCAAGATGTATAATCTGGAGCTTGTGAAGGGGCTCATATTAAATTAATTCTTCACAACATTTTTTATCTATTGATGAGCTGAGCTCTTACTAAAAAAAATGTGATTATGTTAAGCTAGTGTTGTTGCCTTCCTGAGATCCAGAAGTTTGTGTGATAAATGATCTTTCTTGGGATTCTCAACAGAGAATTTCGGGGTGGGAGTGATTTGACACCCATTGGTGGTGCTCTGATTCGTGCTATTGTCCTTGCCAGCGAGCTTTGCTTTGCACAGCCAGCACCTTTATGTGAAACATTCCTTTATGGAAAGCAGTTCTGGCCCCTGTTTGGACCAGGCTGCACTCTGCTCCCAAGCCTGGCTGCACACGGGGCTAAAGAACAGACTCTGGTGATTTTTCCTTTCAGACATACAACACTGAGCTGAGCTCCAGCAGGGTCCAGCCAGCCCAGGGTGTGCAGGGTGACCCCAGAGCTCCCCATGTGCTGGGGCAGCCCCAGCCTGGTGCTGGGCACATCTGCAGTGGGCTCTGCCTGCCTGGGGGCTCCAAGGGCACACCACAGACAGGAGGAGTTTGTGAGAGGGATTATTCCATCTCCTCATCCATCTCCTGGAGGAAGAACCCACACTGAGCCCTTTCTGAGCCCACACTGATGAGCTAAAATACCACCTCTCCACGGTATTAAATATGTACCTTTGTTCTTGGTTAATTAATAGAGCCTCTCTACTGTGGCTTTTCCTCAAATTGAGTCTTTTCCTCATCCTTGTGTGAGGTCTTGCTTTGGTACGATACATTCAAATCAGTCAGAGGTGAAGAATTTTTCTGAATAATAAAATTCCTGCTTTAGTCTAGATTTATTTTAATTTTTATTGTGGTAATGCTGTTTGAAAACAACAGTCTTTTGAGTGACTTCTCTCAAATTTAAAATCAGTAATTTAAACAAGAGCAAAACACCTTGAAAAAAGACAAATCCACTTAGAATCCATTTAGAAGTGTGTGGCACCCTGCACACTTCAGCATTTGTCCAACATGAACAAATTTTTTCCAGCGTGAGCCTGTCTTTAACCGAGATGGAAAATCAGTATCATTCTTTTTGTCTCTAAATGCTTTATTAAAAGTTTATATTTCATGTGAGCCTTTGCACCTACAGAATCTTTTCTTCCCTAGATGAATTGAAATGGTCCACACATGGATATAGAAGCTATTATTTTCCCAGCAGGATGTTAAACTGCTCATCAACTCTTGCAGAGCCAAAACACTTATGAAAACCACGCAGGTGAAGGAGCTGCAGCTCTAATAACCACGGGTCAGCACTTCAGCCAGGAAATCTTTCCCCCCTTCAAAGAAGTTTTGCTCCCAAGACCTGAACACTTGATGCTGCAGAGAACTGTTTTACTAGGGGCTGGAAATCGTCAAAGGAGGCTCAGCATTTCTGATGAAGCAGCCACAGATTCTGCCTGGATCACAGACCTGCTCTCCAGGTAGGATCTGCTGCTGCTGCTAATTCCTAGCCTTATTTTACAGGGTGTTGCCAGCTAAGCCATTTTGGATACCACCCCTACACCCTCCCACTCTAATTTAGACCCCATTAGTGTGATTTGAAAGGCAGAAAGAGGAAATCAGGTCTATCAAATTAAAATACATTTCTCAGTGTTGAGGATTTGGTAAACTGGTTTAACCCATTTGTGCCATGAGTTATCCATAATTGTAGATTACGCTGAGAAAACCTGATATTTCATATTTCTTCTTTCTATTTTTATGTGGTTTTTGTTGTGGTTTGTTTGGTTTTTTTTCCTTAACTGTATAAACATATAACAATGCCTGTTATGAAAACTACAGTGATGGTGATTTTAAACTGATAGGATTGAAGAAAATGAAAAGTGAATTAAGTAATCCTGAAGTAATAGCACTGAGTATTTGGACATGAACTTCTCATGGGGACATGTACTGATTGTAGAAAGGGAACTGGCCTTAAACTGAAGGAGGTTTAGATTGGAAATTGAGAAGGAATTATTCCCTAGGAGGGTGGGCAGGCCCTGGCACAGGGTGCCCAGAGAAGCTGTGGCTGCCCCTGGATCCCTGGCAGTGTCCAAGGCCAGGTTGGACAGGGCTGGGAGCAGCCTGGGACAGTGGGAAGTGTCCCTGCCATGGCAGGGATGGAACAAGGTGAGCTTTAAGGTCCCTTTTGACCCAAGCCATTCTATGGTTCTATGAATATATTGCATTTAGCACTTACATAGTCTGTATTTTACGATAGTTCAACCCCTTTTTAAGTTGAGCTGTGGAAATCCACATTAGCCTTTATACTTATGAAGCTCCTTTGCTGTGGTTTGTGTTTATCCCTTTTTGCTGACTTGCATTTTCTCCACCTTGCTGTTTGTTCCTCTTTGTTCACAGTAATGGCTGTCAAGTGATTTGCCATGTCCCAGCTGGCTGTGCTGCTTACAGCTCCCATGGACAGTCAATGTTCTAGTAGTAGTTGTCAGCTTTCTAATTTCATTTTTATTTATGGGGGTGCCAACATAAATGAGAAATGTCTACAAACCCCCTCTTCTCCAGATTGTAAAGCAGTAACTGATGGTCTTTAGGACAAGATTTCTCTTGCATGTGGCTTATTTCAGACTTAAATACTTTCAGTGACTTTTTTTTCAGTGTCTGAATCTATCCATCTATCCACCTGAGAACATATTTGACTAGATTTGCCAAGTTCTTTGTTTTTCTGAGAATACAAGATGCCCTATGCTATTAATCTTTTTACAGAAATGATTGACTCAAATGGTTTGTGGGAAAAGGAAGAAAAACATATTTAGCAAAGATCTCTGGTAGAGTTAATTTGTCTCCCTGTGGCTCTGAGATGTGCAATTCAGATTTCTGCATGCTGTGGACACCCTTGTCAATGTATTGATGCAGGCCTGTGGAACACAGCAGTTTTAAACAATATTTTAAAGCAGAAATTTCAGAGTACTTTATATGGATGATATTCTTTTTGTTCTCAGCAACAGGAAAATACAGCAAAACTGAAGAATATTTTATTTACATTTTTAAACAATAGATGAATTTTCAGGATGCTCATTAAAATGAGAAATAGTAAATGATGAAAGGTTTTCTTTAATGGGAAGTAAAAATGTCATGACATCACCAGAATATATTGGAGACCAGGAAGCAGAGCAGCTCTTGCCCAGAATGCTGATGAGCTGCGCTGCTCAGGCTTTCTCCTGCAGGAAGGAAGAATGTATTTTCTCTTTCTGTTGTATGTTGTTATATATTTGTACACAAAAGTGTATAATGCAAAAGAAGTTATTTCATCAGTAATGTCCAAGAACTGCACACCAGGCTGGGAGCAGCTGAAGTTTGTTCATTAAAAGTTCATGGTCTGTTGACCTTTTCTCGTTCAAGCCTTGTATTGAGTCCATTCCTTATCTCTGCTGTGCATGGCAGATTGTTTAGCATATTTCTTGTGTAGAGAGTGACTTTGAGTGCCACAAGGACCTCACTTGGCACTTGCAGGCATAAGCAGAATGTGTTTGAAAATGTTGCTGTGCTCTCTAGTGGATAATTTAGTTATAAGTGTCTAAGAAATTAGTATCAACAACAGTTACCAATTTATATTTCACTTAACTGAAAGACCTGCAGTAAGACCTTCAGCAGAAGGGCTTTGCTGAAGTGCAGGGCTGTGTCTGCAGGGAGCAGCTCGCAGGTTTAACTGCACACATTTCATTTCTGATATATTTAGGGAGAGCCCACATTCTGTAGAAGCTCTTTTTCAAGACTGGTTTCCAAGGGTGCAGGCAGCAAGAGGACTTTATTTGACAGCCTGTCTCAGCTCATGAGAGATGATCTTACTCCACATGTTGTGATTGCCAGCAGCCCTTGGCTGCTCCCTCAGCCCCAGGTGTCAGTGTTGGAGACACCTCACCTTCCCCTGATCTGGGATTCCTGACCTGTGATGGTGCTCCTGGTGCTAGGTCTCCTTTCTGGATTAGTCAGTGAGCTTGTATTTGTTATTTCCATTCTTATTTCCTTCAGCCTGTTCAAATCTTTCTACTCCAGTCTGGGTTCAGTCTTCAGGCAATTATTTTCCAGCCCTATTTTTTCCATACCAACAAGCATCTCTGGTGCTATCCTGCAGAGGTCTCAGGTAGTTCAGTGGTGATTTACACTGTGACTTAGGCTGTCATTCCAATTGTCCTCTCCTTTCTGTGGCCTGTCAGTCATTCTGCATGGAAGGCCTGCCCTTTCTGCTTTTCTGAGTCATTTACAGCTGCATTAAATTTATTGAGCTTATTATTATTTGAAGATTTATATGCTAGAATTGGCAGAAATCAAAATGTCTTTCTTGGGAAAACTTGATTTCCAGTGTTCTACATGGTAGATTGGCTTCTTTGATCTGGAACCAGAGCTGTGTATAAAGATGCCTGCAGTGGTGAATCATTGTTATAATGACCAAATTATTGGAGCAGCAGACTTGAATCAAATTACATCCTGTCCTATTCCACAAGAAAAATAATTTGGCTTGATTCTTCATTGAACTTCTGTTGTCAAATTCAGCATTGAAAAGCTGTGCAAACTTTTCCTCATGTTACAATGGACATTTTCATAGAATTCCTAAAATTTGCTTGCAGTTGTAGCTGTCTGCATTTCTGTCTCTGTGTGCAGGTGAATGGGGAGTAATTCAGCTGTTACTGAGCTGTGATTTCATACCTCCTTGAATATGGTAAAAATGATCCCATTTTATGTAATTTTATTGGCCTTGATCAGTATATGGTATAAGACTCATCCAGATAATTAAATCTTGCTCTATTCTGGACAGCTCTCCAAGTCTGGATTTGGAGCAGATTTAGACTCTTTTCACTCTTGATGGAAAGCTGTTTCCCTTCATCCCCATGGCAGCCTCTCTGTTCCAGGTGATTCAGTTGTGACTGCTCAGGTGCCTTTTTTCAGTCTTATGTTTGTAAATATGCAAACAAATCAAATAGGAAATAGGAACGAGAATCTAGGAATTAATTTTTCCTTTGGTGGTGTTTTTCTTCTCCTTGCTTTTGGCATTTAGATAAGATTTAATTTAGTTTCAGGTTTCATGCCAGATTTCAAGGTAATGATGAGTTTTAATTTTACATTTGTTGTTTCATGCTCACATAATAACAGTATGAATTCTACGACTTCAATAAATGCTGCATAACTCCACAGGTTAGAAAACACAGTTTATTTGCTTAGGGTGATGTATGGTTATAAAAATTTAAACAAATATGAAATATTATGTTCTCTTGAAATATTGGTAAGTTTTAAGGATGTAGATGGAGCAGTCATTTAAAAATCTTAGGCTATGTTGGGAAATCTGCAGAGTAGATGTGACACTTGGAAGGCATTTGTGTCATGAGGAGCAGCTGAAGTCACTGTGTGAAGCTGGCATGAAATAATAAAACTGCCAGAGCAGAGGTGATGTGATGGTCACTCACTTCTCTAGGTGTGGAAGTTAATAAAAATTGTAGAATCTTTAAGTGGTGCTCCAAAAATCATCCTACTCTGACTTTGAATTCATTTAGTGAAATCACCCAAACCCCACAGTCCTTGGAATAACACAAAAAAAGACTTAATTATGTGTGAGAATTCACACGAATGCAGGATGTTGTAAATTAAGCCTTACCCTTCCATTTTATGAAAAGGTGATGGCACTTTATTGTCAAAGCCCTGGCAGTCAGAGTCTTCCAGCCTGTTGTCAAGAACTGATCTAAACAACTTCTCTACAAAACATTCCTGACCATTGTACCTGGCATTGTAATTCAAAAAACATCTCTGGTGCTTTTGTATTTTCCAAATAATCACAGTTGGGTTGTACTTGCTTGTCTGTTAAGGTTATTAAATATATGTGTGTACAAATACATAAATATAATGTTTATTCAGTGAAGCATCACTGGGACTTGGGGATAATTTGGGTCGCTTGTTTTTCTTGGGTTCTCTCTCCCATTGATGGCATAATGGTGAACTGTATTTCTTTTAAAAGTCTCAGCAAATGTATTAGTTTGGCAACATTGCTATGATTTTTATACATAGAAATATAAAAAAATCACACATATATATATGTAAAAGGATTACCTCCTAAATCTTCTTGTTCTTCCTTTTGAACTTTCCACTAGAATGAGATATGACATACTGAAGCTTTGAGTAATATTTTATTGCAATGCAGTAAAAAGTTGACTTGCAGTTTTATTATAACTGTAATTTTCATTCAAAATTTTATGTCCACAAACTAATTCTTTTTCAGTTGAAGTCAATGTGGAATATTTTGCCCTGACTCATGTCCTGAATTTTTGCTGCTTTCCTTATGTATGAATGCCATTTTGTTTCCCAGGTAAAGTTAACACCTAATAGTGTATTACAGCCTTTTAGTTTGTCTTCTGAATGGGGACACTGAGGCTTTTCCTGAAGAGAAGAGAGGGCAGCAAAGGCTGTGAAATTCTATGAACTTCAGAAGATACTAGGGGTGGTGGCATTTGTCAGGAACAATAATTCTAAGCTCAGGAGGGGAAACCCACTGATACTAGAATGGAACAGTAGTGCTGACATTTTGTTTGTGTGCTTTCCAAAAGAAGCCTGATCTCTCTGGAAAAGCATGTTTGGTGGGAGTTGGTGTCTGGAGCAGGGATATGGGCATAATGTTATGGTAAAAGTGGAATTCCCTGTTTCCTCATTTGGAGTCTTGAGTTTCCTTTAGTGCCAGCTCTGGCTCTGTGTGCTGTGCTGTGTCTTTATTCCAGTTTCAGGCTGAAGAGCTCTCAAATAACACAAATTATGAGCTTTCATTTTGTGCCACTGAGAGAGGGCAGCAGGGCTGGTGGCCTCCATGGCCCAGCTTGTCCCTGAGAAATATGAGTTGGCATTTCTGCCTCAGGCACCCCCTGAGTGCCCCAGCACCCGTGCTGGGAGGGTGCTGGCAGCTGGCAGAGCACCACCCCAGCTGCCTGCCAGCACACATCTGCCCAGCCTCGTTCCACATGTGCCAGCTCCGTGTCCAGGACAGCCTGGCAGCCCTCCAAATGTTTGCTCTGTTTTCCCATGCTGTCTGCATTTTAAGAAATTCATGCTGATACAGATTCCTCAGGGCCACATTTCTAGCACACAGTTTCCAAGTTCTGTCTAGGTGGAATTGCTGCAGACAACCAAGTATGAGTGCCAAAAAAAATTACCTTATAGTGATAGAAATGTATTTTATCCATGCTTTGGTTATTCCTGAGTTTGTGTGGAATCCTTCTGAGCCACCAAAAATGTCCATTATACCCAGGCACAGGGAGTTACGAAGCAGCAGATTACAGATTTTTCTCTTCCTTTTCCTAGTTTTCCATCTTGGAATTTGTTTCTCACCCTATGATCCCTGATCCATGCAAAGCAGAAAAGGGCTGCCCATCTAAATTTTACTTCACTCTCTTGTGAGGGACACTGTGGCATGCATGTGTTTTGAGATTCCTGCCACTGAAATGAGAAATGAGAAGGGAACTATCTGATGAAGTTGTTTTCGTTGCCTCTTGTGAACAATCTGTGACAGCTTTGAGAAATTGTGTTCAAAAGAGTTCATTATTGTGCCATTTGAATTAGTGAAATAAAAGTAAAGACTTCTTGTTTTCTAACAGCTTATTTTCCCAGTGGTTGTCCAATAATAACCTCTGCTTCAGTCACAGGGTGGGGGAGTTCACATGTCATTAGCACACTCTGAAAGCCTCTAATGCCTTTTTGATTTATTTATTTTTTGATTTATTCATTTTCTTGCTCTACAGTTTTGGGTGGAGCCCTTGCAGCCCTAAACCAGGGAAAGCCAGAGGGCTTTGCTGCTTTGAGAGTCTGCTTGTGCATCCAACAAGGAGAATTCTTTGAGGAATGGCACAGAGGATGTTGTCGTTTTTGTGACTACTGAAATTATCTCAGTTTTGTGCTTTTTTTCTGGGTACAAATAGTCTTGTGATGGGTAAGCCTTGAAAATGGGTAATTCTGAGTTAGAGAGAAATCTTTGAGTTTTTACTTACCAAGATCTGCTGTTGCTTTGTGATCAGTTGTGCTTTGGGAACATTAAAGCATTGGAATGAGAATTCTGCTTACTAAACCGTAACAAAAAATTTGTTCCACTTTGAGATTTTTTTTTTTTAATGAAAACCCAAGTGAAAAGTACTCAGAGTATTTACACTTCGAGTGACCTCAGCACAATTCACAGTTGTTCAGCAGGGAAAAAATATCCAAGTTCCGATGTTCTAATTTATCTCTTAAAAGATTCCACATGACAAATAAAACCACTTATATTCATTTTTCTCTCCAGCCTGCTTCCATTACTCAGTAGTGAACAAGACATAAAGGTGATCTGAGCCTGAGGTTTAACCAGAAATAAAATACAGGAATGTATCCTGGCCCTCACACTTAGGTTGTATTTTCCTTTAGAAAATTCTTTCATGTGCTTGTGGGATATCAGGAGATAATGATGTGTTGAGTAGGAGCAATGAAATGAGACTCTCAGTCAATAAATTTGTTCAAAATGCAAGCAAGTGAAATAATCTATTGTCTGGTGCAGCTGTTCAGTACAGGTACATAGTTCAAATAATTTCAAAGCTTAGCTCTAACAGAAACTGTTGGGTTAGAGTATAGCACACCAGAAATTAAATGTCTTTTATGTCTGTTTGCAGGAATTTAGGGCAGAGAGAAGAATTGAATTGAATTCAAAATTTTATCCTGAATCTTATCCTAAATTTACTTAAACTTATCCTATAAATGCTGAACTCGTAGCCATCCTTGCAGATTTCTGTTTAGAACCAAAAGTAACCAAAAAGCATTTTAGCAGCAGAATAAACTTCCTTGAGATTTTTTAAACCTGGTAATGTTGGGTTTTTTTTTAATAGTTCAAAAGAGAAGATTTTTTTTCCATTGTGAACTTCCCATTCTGTACTGGGCTGTCTGCTGTGATAGCCCATGTTGATGCAGTCAGTGTTGTCCAATAGCTCCTGGATAGTTCAGCTAAAAACTCATGGCAAATATTGACTCTTGAGAAGGGTTTCTTTCTCACAGAAGACTTAAATGACCCAGATTTATTTTTTTTCTGTTTCAATTTATCACCATGTTTACGATACTGAGAGTAGCAAGAATTATCTCCCTTAATATTGGCATTTGCTTAAAATTTTTGTGTCAGGACCAGAAGCCTTGTGCTGCCTTAGTGGTTTATCCAGTTTCTGGACTCTTTTCCTGCTATTTTGCATTCAAATACTGTGCTGTCTGCAAGCAGGGCCACGGATGGCTTTTATACACAGGTCATTAAAGAACTTGCCTGTGCATCTCCAGATTTATTAAGTGACTTGGAGTGCCACTCTATCAAACCGTTGTATCCAATTAGTATTTCTCTCCCTTACAAAAGGATTTATTGAAAAATATTTGCAGTTTATGAAATTATATATGCAATTATGTAGGCTTTTGGGTAATTACAAGTATATTTTAGTTTTTCAGTACATTTTATTATGCTTTGTTATGAACTGTTTACAGCAGTTCTCGCTGGCAGGGGAGAGGAGAGAGGGAGGGCAAATGGAGCTGAATGTGGAGTAAGACCAAGGGAAAACTCATATTAAAAATTCACCAATGAATCTTTGCAGAGTTTATGCAAATCCAGTGGGTATTTTGTGAAAGTGTTAATGAGTGTCACATCCTGATTACTGCAGATTTCCCCTTGCATTTCCAACCGTACCAAATCCAGTTGAAACTGCTAAAATTAACACCACGAGTCCACAGCATTTTGTCAGAAAAATGTGTGAAACTTGTTTTTAAAATACTGTGCACTCATTATTCTTGGAAACATCTTACATAGATGTTGATATAAAATATCCTGTGTGCATTCCTTGATGGATGACAAACTTAGCGTTGCTCTCCCTAAATCCTTCTACAGGACTGTCTATTTCTGAGCTGTGTTTTGCATCTCACTATAAAGCAAACCCTATGATCATAAAATCCTATATAAAACCCTGTGATCACTGAGGATCCTGTTAGGAATGTGCTTGTTTACCAACAGCTGCCAGGAGCAGCCCTTTTTGCCAAGCACATGGATCCCAGGATGGTTTGGGTTGGAAGGGCCCTTCAAGCCCATCCAGTGCCACCCCTGCCATGGCAGGGACACCTCCCACTGTCCCAGGTGCTCCCAGCCCTGTCCAGCCTGGCCTTGGACACTGCCAGGGATCCAGGGGCAGCCACAGCTGCTCTGGGCACCGTGTGCCAGGGCCTGCCCACAGTCAGTAAAGGATTTCTTCCTGAAGGACATGCTGGTCCTTTTGTTGTGTGTGAAGTGGGGTCTGTGATGTATGAGGTGACTCCAGACTCATTGATACAGTTAATCTCAAAAATTGAGAAAACTAAAATTAAAAAAAAAATCTAAAAGACAAAAAAATATCATTCTGTTCCCCTTTACTTAACAGTTATTGTCAGGGTTTTGAACACTCCAGCCAGCTCACTCCCCTGTTTCCCCATTCCCTTTGCATTTTGCTGCATGGGCCATCTCTCCTCTGAACCTCTCTCTCAGCTTTTGCTGGGTTTGAAGTTCTGAGACAATTTCATGTCCTTCTTGCTCTCTTTTGACTCAAACATATCCTGTCTTTATAACTAGGTCAAAAAAGCCCTTGTAACCCATGAAAACAACTGAAATCCAGAAACATTTGGGGGGAAGGGGATTTTCCTAACACCACTCCAGGATGCCATTGGTGGGATGGATCAGGACGTGGCACCAGCAGTTGGGCATGGGTTTTTTATTTCTCTGCCAGACTACCTTGTGCTGTTAATATAGCCCTGAATGTCTGTGTTTGTGACAAGCCACGATCACAATGAGCCTGCTCATTTCCAGATTCGTAATGGCATCGTTCATTTGCACATTAAAGGGAACTTCTCTGCAAGAAGACAAATTCGAGGCTACAAAAGCTTTGTGATTATTGTAATGCTAATCTGTATTCAATCCCATATATGTGTCACATCTTGAATACTTTAAAAAATTAATTAGTCATCTGTGTTGTGCCACAGATGAGCAAGAGCAAGGGGCTGCTTGCATCCACAAGCTGTGACATTCTCTGTGCCAGCAGGACTTTAAAGGAGAGAAGGTCCCCAAGAATTGAGCTGGAGGTGGTCCCAACCTCTGTCTTCTGCCTGATAGTGCAGAAAGTGGTGGCACTTGTGTGGTTGTGTTATATTAAGTGATGAAAATGTTTAAAGTATCTCAAATAACAATCCCTACACTGCTTTATATGCCGTATTTATAAAGATATTTAAATCTTTGCGTTCGTTTTAGTAGGAAGTAAACGTCATGCTCTAAAGCTAGTGACAAAAATCTCATTGGTGTGTTCTGCAATCTGGAGAGCAGCTGAAAATGAAAATAGGGGGAGTAAAAAATAAATACAGCTGCAAAATAAAAAATTGTCATTAACTAAAAATAAAAATAGGCAGTTACCTATAGCAGAGTTCTACCTCCATCCATCTCATAGAGCTGCCCAGGAGTTCTTTGCCTATTTTCTGGGCCAAAAATCTTCTAGAAATGTTTGCACTCTGTCCCTCTGTTTTCTCTGCTCAGATCACAGTGGGTAGGAGCAGGGAGGTGTCAGACTTGCAGTGCCTCTGGGGCTGTGCTCACTGTGTTTACTGAGGCTCTGAGCAGTTCCTGCAGGCTCCTCGGGGCTCTGTGCCCCAGGGATGGCTGGGGCTCCAGCAATGCTCCTGGGGCAATGGTTCAGAGGGACTTTGGTGACATTCTGAGCAGCATTCAGGGCCCTGCTCCATGGCACAGGCTGCACTCCATCATTTGAAGGTATTACCTTGCACCATTTGATCTCCAAGGGGCAACAATTGCTCCTCCAGGTTTTTTAGGTGTTTTCCATCGTGTTTTGACATTTCCTCACGCTGGTGTGGTGAGCACTGTCACATCTGTGTTTTCCTGGTCATGGGGCTCTGTAGACAAATTAACCTTTTACAGTTTTATTGAGGAAACGATTTGCATTGATACTGTGGGAAGGAAAAAAAGATTGTGGAACTGGAAGACATTTTGAATTCACAGCATAGTAAAAAATCGTGTTTTTTAATTACTAAACAAAAAAAAAAGTAATTTTGGGGGGAAAACACCCAAATGCAGATCCAGACTACCTCTGAAGGACGTATTTAGTGGAATGTTAAAGTTCATGTTGCAGCCTTAGCCAGTAATCCTTGTTCCTGTGGAAATGCTGTCTGCTTTGGGAATGCAAATTCCTGTGACTACTTTAGCATTTCAACAGGGCTGTGAATATGTATAAGCACAGAAGGAATTATTTTGCTTCAAGACTTTTCAAGACCTGTTTCTTCTTCATGTTGGTAGATGTGTTGCTACCTTATGTTTCACATTAAACTTTCTAACAAGCTCAAAAAAGAGTCAGCAGCGTTGAAAGTGAATGCTGCTGGTAAATGGTGCCTGGTCCTTCCTTACCCTTGACAAAAATGAGTTAGGGATTTTTTTTTCCTTGATTTGATCCTTCTTCAGAAACTTTGCTTTTTTTTTAGGGCTTTGGAAAAGTACTTATGTTTTGAACTTGACTTCCTAAGCAGTAGTGGCTGTGCAAAAAAATCCCTATCCTGTGGAATATGCATTTTTGCTCTTTACAGGAGCGTGAGCACAGGCATGACGGGTTATTTTTATAGCAGTTTTCATAGCATTTATGCAGGAAATATTTTTTGTGGCAATGTTTGAAGTAACATTTATTAGAACAGTACTAGTTTAGTTGCATCAAAATTATGTTCCTTTACTATTTTATTGATAGTGTTTGATTTATTGCTTCCGAATGAAATTAGGCATGACTTTTTGGACAAAATATAGAAAATAAAATTTTCCATTTAATATGCTGCAAACTTTTGCGTTTAGCATTGCAGTAAGAGTGTGAAAGTACCTTTGGACCCTTGCAAGTCTAAGTTACCTCATTTGTGAACTACTTTAATTGTATGAACAGCAGAAACAGAACTAGAACCTTCAAGAGAGATTGGTGACATCAGTAGAAAATGGGAAAGGCAGCCCCAACTCCTAATGCAAAATGAAGAAATTTGCATGGGTGTAATCACATTTACAAATTTTTAATGGAGGCTACTTGTGAGCAGTTGGTAAGAGAAAACTCCTGATATTTAGAATATACAGAAAAATGATTTCTGGAAACACCTAGTATTTTGTGCCACTGTTTTTGTGGAACATCTCTTTTGTAGGTGCAATGCTAAGCCCAATTATTTTTGTGTACTTTTGTAATCAGTTTCACTGTGCACTTAGCAGTGTTGTGGATGCTTGCAGGATCCAGCCACTGGAGAACATTTTTAAATTCTTCTTGGTAGAGGAAAAACTTTTGTTTTCTGATTGTATTTCTTTTGATAGTTTGGGTTTAAAATCCTTATCATTTGGATTCTCTCCAAAAGATATTTATCAGTTAACATCGTGCATTCTCAGTAGATTTCCTTGAGCTTTGATTGCTCTGTTGGGTTTGTGGCATCTGATGGATGTTGGATTTTTTAACACATTGATTGTCTGGCTTAAACTTGCACATGGAAACCATGAACTCCTTTGAAATAAATCTGCAGCAAGTCTGTGATAAATCCCACGATACTTTTCCATCTGAATGTGCTTCATTAGGCTTCCCTTGTGTGGTGCTGCTCATTAGATGGCACGAAGGAAGAAACCATTCCAGCAGGAATCCATCAGGCACAGAGAGCCCCCGTGTGTTGGACGTGCATTAAAGATTAAACCACATTTCACTGCTCTGTTTAACTGTAGTAAAAGCACCTTACAAAGTGGACAGGTGCAGAATAACCTTTTGCTCGAGATGCTACTTGTGAATTTTACCAGTATTCACTTTCCTTCAGTGATTATGTTGGTTTTTAATAGTTCCCACAGCACAGATAGTTAGTCCAGGAAATCATGGCTAAATCAGTTACCCACTGAAGAGTTTGAGCTGAAAGCTTTCTGGTCTGACATGTGCACCTTTGCATCAGTTTAAAAAAACTCCAGCTGCATCATTCCTTAAAAGGCACATATTTTACAGGTAGTTCCTTTGGTCTGCTTCTCTGTGATTTTTTTTGTCAATTGGAAAATTTAGAAGAAAAACACTGTTTTTTAAGGAGAAAAAGGTGTAAGGGATGAGAAATAACTAAATTAATTTAGAACTTTTGATGTGCCATGAGATATAATGAGATGATACTCGTCTGTACTATTCAATAAGTGCATTGAAAATACTTATTTGAAGATCTCCAGTAAAAAAGATAGAAATCTGGAATTACTGAAACCTCAACAGCCATGCCATCACAGTAATTTTTCAGTTATGTGAGGTTTGTGCCTGCAAGTGTCATGGGAAGGGCAGAGGTTTGGGGGTCCCTCCCCATGGCAGGGAAGGTCATGGTGAGGATCCCCAGCAGCTGAGCCACAGCCAGGCCCTGCTGTGCCCTGCTGGGATTGCCACTCAAGCTTTTGCTCATCCCACAGGTCACTCCCAGGGCACTGAGCTCTGGCTGTGGCTCCAGTGGCTCTGCTCACTCCCAGCTCCTGGAGTATCCTGCTGCCAAACCAGAGCATGGCAGCTGAGCTCCTGCAGCCCCCTGCAGTGACTCAGGGACCAGCCCTGGCATCACTGGACCATTAGAAACTTCAGACATTTCATTTCTAGTTCAGCTGTGAGGTGGAAGAACCACTGTTACCCACCACTGAGAGAGAGTGGTGGAAAGGAATGTGTAATGTGCACAGATTTTTATTCAAGGTTACTATTTCTATAGACTGAAACATGAATTTACAATGATCTTTTTTAAGTTGGACATAGGAATTCAGACCATTTGATATTGATCATTATCACAACTCTGTGAGTGCTGCAGCTCTTTCTGCAGCAGTGTGTGCTTGCCAGTGCTTCCCCTTGCCCCCTTATTTTTTGCTAATGAGATAATTAGCTGGTTCAAACTCTTTTTCATTGCTTGAATCAAGCATGGGGATCTCTAAAGAGCAGCACTGAGGATCAGCACATGCCAGAATTGCAGGTCCTCTGACTGAAGGCCCATACCTGCTGCAAAGGCTAAGAACAACAGGCCAGAGGTAATGGAGATGTTTGCTGACTGCTTTGACTCTAAATGACCTTGCCCTGGACAGCCTGGTTGTGTGAATTAGCAGTGCTAATTGCTGCTGGTGGCATTTTGAATGGAACTGAGCTTAGCACTAGGAATATATGGTAAAAATCAGATTTGAATAACAAAACTAATAAGCCTACCCATAGCATTTTGTTGATGGTAAGTGGTAGAAGATGGTGTTTTAGTAATCTCTGCATTTTACTTCATCCATGTTTAGACATACCGGGTGATTTAATTGGAATTTCTAACATTTCAGTGCTTTGATGCTCTGAAATCTATTAGCTCTGCCTTAGTAGTTAGTGTTTATTCATTCTCAGAGCATTGTAGGGTCATTAATCCTTCGAGCCCTCCTGAGAAGTCAGGGATGGGAGACACTGGAAGTCGTATTATTCTAATTTTACAAGTGGGTAAACTGAAGTGATGAATAATGTGGTCAAGGCCACACAATGAGGCAGTGTGAGCTCTGAAATGTTCTGGCTATTAAGCCCAGTGGTCAGGCCAACCCTTGCAATATTCTCTTTTTAAATTATACACTTTATTGTGATTAAGATGCCTTAAAGGCCCCATAGTCTGTCTAGGTAGAAAGTTTTCTTTTCCCTTTGGGTAATAAAGTAAGCATGGTTACAATAAAAACTTCCAAACAAGGAAAACACTATGAAATTACAACCTGAATTTAATATTATTTTCTATGTGTTAAGTTTTGACAGAACATAATTAAACCTTATCTCTTGTATTCTTCCAAAAAGTGGTGCAAATTTTTTGACTTGTATTTACAAAAAGTAAATGATTGAGATAAGTTATTTTTCAAGAGACTGGGTAGTTCTCAATTTTAATTGCAGGATAATGATAAATATTGAAAGATGTTTTAATAAACTTTTGGAGTTTCTTTGAGAAATAGTAAATGTGTGCTATGAAAATTCATTTAACAGAATTAGAAAAGTCCTCTGAGCAGCATCTTGAGAATTTTTCAGTAGAATACGTGTGACTGTTTACAGATTGTAACTTCAGTTGCATAAATAGATGCACTTTGAAATAGCAGCTTATTTGATAGAGCATGTGCAATGCTTTTGTGTAGTGAAAAGGATCAGTAATGTTTATCTGAAACTTTTTTTTTTCCTTCTTTGCAAATTTGTTAATTGCTGCCATCTCTTGTGCAAGATTTTCAGGTTTTGTTTCAGTTCCAGCCAGCCTTTGTCTTAAAAATTACTTAGTCTGCAATGTTATTCTAAAAAGAAATTCAGAATTTCATAAGAGATTAACCATCATTTAATGCAAACGTTAACCATTTCCTGTATATAAGATTGATCCTAATAGTGAACCCCTACAAACTTTAGCACGACGTCTAATATTCTAATAACCAGCTGCTATTTAGCCCAGCCATGAAGCCTCTCCGTAAATGAATAATTGAGTGTAATCTGCTCTCCCGTGCCCACCTTCCTTTCCCACAAGGCTGTGGTTTTTAGCTAAGCCGGCGTGGAGCTGCTCTTATCTCCGAATAAAACAAGCGGGCAGTGCCGAGCCCGGCAGGGAGGGAGGCAGGGACACCCGGGGCTCTCGCATGCGGAGCACCGCACGCTGAAACTCATCGGTACCGGACTCATCGGCCCCGTCCCCATCGGTACCGATCTCATCGGCACCGTCCCCATCGGTACCGAACTCATCGGCACCGTCCCTATCGGTACCGTCCCCATCGGTACCGAACTCACTGGCACCGTCCCCATCGGACCCGTCCCACGGACACCGGCAATGGGGCGGGGGTAGCGGAGCCGCCGGCAGCGCTCCCCGCCCGCTTCCCCCTCCTCGGCGGAGTTCCGCGGGGCAGGCACGGGGACAGGGACACGGGGACAGGGACACGGCACCGTGCCCGGCCGTGGATGCTCTAGGGCCGCCCGGCTCCTCCCGGCGCCGCACCGGCATCGCCGCCGACCATGAAACCTTGGCAGCTGCTCGCAGGCGTGGGAGATGCCCTTCAGGTAAGGCAGCGCAGCTCCGGAGCGGTGCCGGCCGGGGGAGGGCGGGATCCGTGCCCGGAGCCCGGCTGTGCCCCCGGGAGGGGCCGGCAGCGCTCGGCATGAGCGGCGGGGCCGGGCTGGCACCGGCGCGGACTGCCCCACCCCAGGGCAGCGGCGGCGGGGCTGCGGCCAGGTGAGGGCAATACCAGCCAGGTGAAGGGATTTGTTGCTGCCGGCCAGGTGAGGGGTGCGGGGATGTCGGGCGGTGCCGGGCTGCAGGCGCGACTGGGTTGGGTGCCCGGCCCGGGGCCAGAGGGTTGCTCAGGGATGCGCTGAGATGCTCTGGGATGCGGTAAACTCATCGTCTATGCTCTCGGTTGCTCAGGTATGCTCCGGGATTCTCAGGCATGCTCTGGGTTGCTCAGGGACGCTCTGGGTTGCTCAGGGATGCGCTGAGATGCTCTGGGATGCTCAGGCATGCTCTGTGTTGCTCAGGGATGCTCAGGGACTCTCAGGCGTGTTCTGGTATGCTCAGGGACGCTCTGAGTCGCCCAGGGATGCTCCAGATTCCTCTGGGATGCTCAGGGTTGCTCAGGGACGCTTTGGGGTGCTCGGGGCTGATCCAGGTGTGTGCTGTTGATGCTCAGGGGTGCTCGGGGGTGCTCGGGGCTGGTCCAGGTGTGTGCTGTAGATCGCAGCGGCGCTGCCGCCCGTGCCCCGTTGCCTCCCGGCGGTGCGGGCGCGTTTCCCTGGCTGTGAGCGCTGCTCGGCGAGATGCCGGCAGAAAACAACGCGCGGGAAGGGATTCTCCATCCTGCTCCGTGTTCGGCTGAAGTTTAGGTGAACTTCATCTCCGGAAAGCTGCTTGGCTTCCTGTGGATGGAATATGCATTAGCATTTATATGAAAGAGAGCAGGAGTCTCATTAGAAGGGGTTTTGTCAGGTGGATTATTGCCTTTCAGCAGGCAGGGTACAGGATTCCTGGCTAACCTGGGTGCCTGTTTAACTTTTTAGGGTCCCTGTGTGTCACCAGCATAATATACTGATCTTAGAAAACACAGTTTATGAGTATTTGAAGATTTCATTACTGTACTTGTTAAAATGCATGGGATATAACAGCAGCAGCGTTTTGTTAATAAATACAATTTAAACACGCAGGTAATTTTGGCTAACAATCCATTTATATGTATTTGCTTTGAAAAAAGCATGAACGGGATATAAAAGGCTGGGACTTAAAAATACCTATTGGTTTCCAGCTGGATATAATTGCAAAGTAATTTAAATACTTTGAATGACTTCAGCAATATTTTTCCTGTAAAAAACCCACACAACTTCAAAGTGTGAAAAAAATGTAGAGGGGAGTGGAGAAGGTGAATTTCTCTAGCTTTTAGAAAAAGGAATCTCATCCAGACTCCTCATAGGGTTATAATATTTTTGAAAGGTTTGTTGTCACGTGGAGGAGTCTCTGGCATAGCCTAGTAGTGGAATGTTGGGCTCTGCAGTTCAGACACCATAAAATCCCATTGCTTCCAGGACCAGACATTAAATTCCATCTCAGGTATTTGATTTTGATGGATACTGAGGAATTTAGTAAGATCCAAAACAGCCTTTGTATTTGTTACTTCTGTAGTGATAAGGAATTAAGGAATTTGGTCTTAACAGAGAAAAATTAGGATTTGTAAAAGTGCTATGCTGTAAGCGTAGAAAGTTTGCTTTTTTTTTCTTATGAAATATTTAGAAAAATCAGTTTACATGGAGTACATTGATTCCATGGGTATTTCTAAAATGAAGCAACAGATATGTATAAAGTTTGGATGTTTTGATATTCTGACCATACATTGTGGCTTTTTTCTTAAATATTTAATGTTCCTGTTGATCTGTTTCTTGAACATGCAAGTAAAGTTGAAGAGTGAGCAAAACTGCTACTCAAAGAACAGTGCTCCCTTGTTTACAGCAGCTGGGGAGAATTATTAGTTTTTCAGATCTGAATCATTTGACGAAAAAAAAACCAAAAGTGGACTTTGGGATTTTATCCTTTACAGGGGCATCTCCATGAGTGCCTGGGTAGTGTCTGTCAATCATCAGCTTTACATCCTTTAAATCTATGGCTCTAGGAGGGTTTGATCACCCCTTTTGGAGTTCTTCCCAAAGCAGTACATTTTTTGGCCTTTGAAATGCTGTGAACACACGATTGCTCCCATTCCCATTGCCTGCTCTGGAAGCTGTGGGGAGGGAGTTCCATTTAATCAATGTCTCTCCATATCCAACACCCTGATACCTCGAGGAGTGTCAGCACAGTCCATTGCACCCCTTTCCAGGCACAGTTTTAGAAAGTTTGAGCTTTATCTTCTTGCCTACTCTCACTTGAGTAAATTTTTGAAATCAGAATAACTTAACAATGGGTGGATGAAGCAACTTCAAGGTGTTACCTCAGTCTTTCCAACTTTAAACCACTTACTTCAGTAGCATCATTATCATGGCATTGTTCAAATTTCTTCTTTTATTAAGAAAAGTTTCATGTAGGATCTCGGTTTTGCTCATAAACTAGAAAACTTTTCCAGGAACAAGTAATAAATTGATTGTTCAAGTGATCAGCTTGGTGGTATTTGAAATGCTAGAAAAGGTCTAGAGAAATGTTCTCAAGAATAATGTTGAAAGTTTGGCCTTTTCCTTTTGTAAGGAAAAATATTGCTCTTAAATTTTTAATTAATTTTATGAAGATAAATAGGTTAGAAATGGTAACTGAAGCATCAAATTAAAGAGGAGAAGGGAGAGAAATGTGGTAAACTCATGCTTTTAAATTGTTGGGGTGGTAATTGTGAAAAAGTAAACTGGGGAAAAAATGCATAAGGAACTTTAACTACAGAAAATATCTTGTCTGAAGTTTACTTCGTATATTAATTTAAGCAAGCAATGTGCTAAGAAAGAGTTCTTTTTAACTCCTTAGTAAAAATCAAACTACTGAAGTCAAGCTCTCAGTTGACTTCAGTGATAGGGATTTTGGAGTGTTTGTTAGAGGAACTGTGTCATGGGATTGCGGCTTTCTAGGATTTAGAGATGGGAACAAAGACTTCAGAAGGCCTCATTTATTCTAGAGAGTTTTTCAGTGTTTTGGGGGTTTTATATATATTTCAAGATTGGGCCATAATTTACAGCATCTCCTAGGAACTAAGGATAACTCTTGAAATGTGTTAACTTTATGTGAGAATACAGTTTTAAAACTATTATTGTGCCATTAATAGGTATATTTCCCATCTAGGTGAAAATCAGCTTAGCAAAATTATCTACCTTCAACTGTTGTCTTGGAATGTGTTACAAAGGAATGGGATGTGTTCTCCTGCACTGAGCTGTGAGGAGATCAGGAATTCAGGAATGCATTGATCTGCAGCTGCTGGCTGTGGCCAGGGATGCCCTTTGGAACACTGGAAGTGCCATAAGTACACAGCCACCAGATGGAAGAGAACTGCAGGCTTGTCCTTTCAAAGGGTGCATCACAAATACATTTTATTTAAAATCCAAATGCTGTGGGATTGCATTTGGGTGAGATAGCAGACAGTGAAAAGAAAGAAATGTGTCACTGCCAAAACTCTCTTCTGGTGGCATTTCCTTCTATATTTATCGTGTCAGCCATGGAGTTCTCTGTCAGTAGGAATAAGTATTTTCCATTTTATTTTATTTTTATTTTCTTTTTAAGGTATTCAGTGGAGATATTAAGGAACATGGCAAAGTCGCTGTCTTCAGTGGCTTTGTGCAGTCACTGCCTTTACCTTAGCTGAACTTCAGTTGGGACAGAGTGGGACTGTGTTTGCTTGGTGGGACTGGGGTTGAGTGCAAGCATTTCTGCATTCTGTCTGTCTTCATCATGCCTGTTGCCCTTTCCATTTCTTCTACTCATGCTAAAATGCAGACACTGTGATTCCCTTCATTGTCTTTGAAAATGAAGCACAGTGTGGCTTCCTTCACCAGGTTGCAGTCAGAGACATATATATATATATCTATATGTTTGTTTTTGTTTTTCTGTAGTTAGCTTCTGCAGAGAGAAATTTCACTGATGGTCAGGAATATTTCAAAAAATGCTTTCATCTCACAAGAGTGGAGACACACAAACTTTTTCTACAGTATTAAAATGGAGAAACTGCTTGAGTCAGCAGTAACATCCAGATTCAGCAAAAAGTAGGTTATGAATCCAAGCAATTAAACATGACAAAGAGCCCAGTTTTACTGCCTGGACTTAATATCCCTCCAGTATTTTTTTGAGACATAAAAACTTCAAAATGTTCCTTTGTGTCAGGTATTGACAAAAAACAAGGCATACCTCCATACCCCAGAAATTCTTGAAAATCCTCTTGCTTTGCTTTTGCACCCACAGTTTTTATTTAAGTATTTTTATTCTCAGAAGAAGGAAGCACTGTTATTTTCCTCTGTTTTGGATACCTGGAGTTTGGCAGCTACTCATTAATTACCTGCATTTTGGTAGAGATAATTAAAAACAAAGTGGTTAAATATTTAGAAATTAATGAAAGAAGCTTTTAAAATCAATATTTAATATGTATGAAATATAAGGTTTTGCAAATCATGATTAGAAATCCTATCAACATTTTCATGTTGAAAAACAGGATCTATTTTGATTTGGTGGGTGTTTCTAAAATTTTTTTTTGTTCTTGTTTTTTGTTTGTTTGTTCTTTTTTAATACTCTGTTTTTATGTATTTGATATTCAGAAATTTTAAGCAGGTTTCCTCTCTGGTAATTCCTGCAAATTTAGCTGGGAAGAGAAGGGGAGGGACATAACCAGATGTAAATCATGGCACTGATGACTAATGGCCCAAGCTGAACCTGAGCAGAACTTTAGCAAAGATTTTTCTGTTCACTGCTCCTCTGGTGGAGTGTGGTGAAAATCCTGAGAACAGCCTCCCACACTTATTCTGAATTATTCTGCTTGGGCTCTGCTCCTCCCTGGACAGGTGTTTATGTCTTTTTTAACTTAAATGTTTTGCTTGTTAAAGCTGACCTTTCTGATTCCATGACTAATAGGAATCCAGGAATGATGTTTGATCGTTTTTCCAGATAAATGAGTTGTAGCTTACATGAGGGCTTGCTTCTGACTGCTAATTAAGCTGACTCTAATGGCTTCTTTAACTGGAAATCCTCCTGCAGCCGAGTGAGGTGAGGCACACGTGGCACTGGGAGCTGCACTTTTACCTGGTGCTCTTAAAACCAGCAGCTTTTTGGGAGTTTAAGCTGAGCCTCAGTATCTTTGAAGAACTGAAGCAAGTCTTCTAAGAATATAACATTTAGATCAGGCCCTGCTGGAGCATCCTGGCTCCCTCCTGGCTGTTTTCTGTGAGTTTTATATTTCCATGTCAGCATGAAGTGTTTGCCTTTTTCCAGTTGCTCTGACAGGACATGTCTGGAATCCTGAGGACAGCAGGTCACCTCTGGCTTTTCATGACCCAGCTTTGTATTTTATTTTTCATGGCCCAGCTGATAGCAACAGGATGTGTGTACAAGAGCAAGAGATGCATTTTGTAGAAGAATATATCTGCTGTCACCTGTGCTTGCAGGGAAGGTTTGATATTTGGCTGTGACACAGAGTAATCTCAAACCATAAATTTGTTTTTTTCTTGGAATATCTTGCAAGAGTAACAAAAATTAATATAATCTCATGCTTTCATTTGAATAGCTTAGCTGTTTTCAAAACAAGTGTTTATTGATGAGGTCTGGATGATGAACAGTGGTGGGATGTCCTGGTTTTCCACTTTGCTGGTTAAGCCAGCACCACTTGAGGCTGTAATCCTGCACTAATCCTCACAATTACCAGGAAAAGCAGGATACCACTGCTGTGCCAGGGAGCAAAATCATCTCAGAACCAGATCTCATTTCAAATGGCATTTCATTCCAGTCATGAGGCTTTCCCAGTGCCAGAAGAATCAAAAATCCAATCATGGCAGACTGAACTTTATACCAACAGAGAGGCTGTGGGAAGCAACTTAATTTCATTTTGACTTTCATATTTGAAAGCTTGAGCCTTCTTCTTATCCTTGCTCATTCTTTGAGGCACAACAGGAAGAAATAATTTACTAAAGGTAAATTTGCAATATTAAGAATTGGTGGTGGGTATTTTACTATATTTTCTTATTTTCTTTACTATATTTTCTTTTCTTCCAATTATATTTTCAAGATATCATGGTCTCTTAAACAAGTTTCTATAGTTTTATGAAACTGGTAAATCAAATTGAGCACAGTCATGTAACAGTTTAGCAGAAGTTCTGTGTGCCCAGTTTTTATCTCAAGAGCAGAAGGTTTTAGCAGCTCTTGCACTTTGCACCCCTTCTGAATGCAGGGGTTCAGGATGGTCTTTAGAACTGGAACCCGGGGGTCAGAGGAGAGCTCAGCTGTGAAAAGTGGTACAGCCTGTGAGTTATCAAGGAAATGAGGCTTTAAAAGGGGGTCCAGGGGGATGCTGATATCCTTGGGGTAGGCTGAGCTCCTGTGCAATCCTGCATGTCCTGTAGGAGGACAAACTGCACTGCTCAGGTCTGCTCTAAGTGCAAGAAGCAAACTTTTAAAAAGAGTAAGTGCAAACATCAGTGATGCTCTGTGGCTGCTATGAGCTCTTCCTGCAGCAGCCAGGAGCTGCTGGGCAATGAAAAATAAAGCTCAAGCCTGTTTGTATGTTGGTATTCCTTCTAATTAATAGAAGCATCATGTCTGTAAGTGAGTGTTTCTTCTAATTAATGGTTGCATTCCAGGCCTGGCCAGGCCACACTGCAGAGGGGAGGCATTGTGGAATTTCTGTTTCATTCATTTTTGCCCACATGTAACTGAGCAAGCACTGAATAAAATTCCATCCTGGTGTTACAGTGAGGCATTTATGTGAAAAAATCCTTTTATCCCAGCTTGCAAGAAAATTATAAAACATCAAATTTTTTTCCATGTACAGTTTTTTCTTTTTTTGGTCACTTTAAAGGCTTCATCCTAAATATTGGTGTGGATTTTTTAAAACAGTGATGCAGAGGCCACTCTTCCATGTCATGGAGTCCAGCCCTGCTCCCTGCAAGGAGCTAAGTGTCACTGATGATTGACATCCAGTTAATCTTTCAAGCTGTCAGGAAGGGAAGGTCCCTTACCTCCTCAAACCACCTGTTCCAGTGCTTAGAAGTCTTTACTGGCTTGAAAAATACTTTTTTTTGCTAGACAAATAAAAATTTCGTATGCTGCAGATGACCTCAATGTTTCATCTTCTCAGGGAACCTGAAGAAAAAAAGATTCCCTGCTCCCTGTATGGGTCTTTTATGAAAGCAATTCTGGTTCAGACCTGAGGTTTCTGTCCCAGGCATTTTAATTTCTGTATTTTGATTCGACCTTTCCTAGTTATCATTTAGATTGGAAATCTTTTTTTGGCATCTAAGATATCCTTTTAGAACATTTTGCATTTAAATAAAAACATTGCATTCAAATTGTTTACCTTGGAAGACAAATATTTGCCATGATTTATAATCAGGTTTGTAAAATTATTATTGTAAGATGTTAAACGTTTGAGGCTGTGGTTCTCAGAGCTGACTTGAGATCTCTAAGCTGCCTATTGGACTTTTTTACAGCAGAGGTTATGAGGTTTTTTATTTTGCCAAAGTCAGCTAGAAAGTTTTATTGCTCTCTCAAATTTATAGAAGTGTGGATATGTATGTGTGATCATCTGTCTCATAAAAACATAAAAGTTATAAACTTGTGCTGATACATTCAGGACTTGATTAGCTCTGCCTGCTCTGGGTTCACATCCTTTCTCTGGATGAATTTCTCTGAGTTATTGCTCTGTACATTTATCCTGTCAGTTTAACCTCACAGGACAAGTGTGGGGAGAGAGGAAGAGCAAGGCAAGGATTCAGCAGGGCTGGGTGAAGGAGGGGCTGTGCTTCAAACCCTGCCTGAGCAGTGCAGCCCCTCTGCACTGCAGGGAGGTGAATCCAGGAGCATCTGCAGGGCTGGCCCTGGATTAGCTCCTTCCTTCCAGCCTGTGTCACCCCAGGACCTGTGTTAGCACACAGGATCTGAGAGCAATGGGTCACTGCAGCCCCTCAGAACTGAGGGGGAAGCACAGTTGGGATAAAAGGGAAAATCTTCTGCAGCTTTGAAATACATTTGCATCTATGGAAAACGATGCAAATCTATTCCACGAATCTGTAATAAACCCTTTTTGTTGTTCTTTTTGTGCTTTTTTTTGTTTTTTTGGTAATTAGCAGCTAAATGACTAATATTGTAAAATAATGGGGTGTGAGTCACTGGCTGGTGCACAGCTTGACTTTGGCTGTGGTGTAGAACAAGAGAAGAGGAGGTTACAGACTCACCTAATCATGCACCGTGTATGACTCAGGTAGATTATCGTGTGCCTTCTCAGGAGGGAGCTGGGTTGGGCTGCTCTTATTTCCTTGGGGTTTTAACACCACTGGAGGAGCCAAGAGCATTGTGCCCATTGAGATAACAGAAGAGAAAGATTGATGAGGGACTGAGATTCTTATGGGGAGTTATCTTTAGGAATAGCATGCAGGATGTATACATTTATTCCCCCAAAGCTTTGTGTCCGTGAACACAAACACTGTAAAATTCTAACTGGATCCAAGCAGGTTTTTTCAGGCAGTTATTTCACTGGATGTGGGGAGGAGGGTTAGGTAACTACCAATCCTTTTTAGCTATTTTAACAAATTCCCAAATTTTACCTATGCTTTAAGAAAACTGGAAACATGGAAGGAAAGAGCCAGAGCACTGCAACTTTGCCATGTTTCGTTTTGGTATTGCAAAAGGAATTGTCCTTTTCTTCCCCACTGAGAAATTTCCTTTTCATTTTCCTGCATGTCGTAGAAAGTGCCTGGGTCCAACTTGAGTTGGTAACAGATGTTTTATTTGATCTTTCAATCCTGCAGACATGAGACTGCATTTCTGCTTAAAGAAACAAATTCTGATAAGTAATTGGATGTAACAGCATTGACATGTTCTTCTCCTCCATGGCTGCAGTGAGTAGGTTGGGAAGCTGTGGGTTTAAATTACACAAAGGAAGGTTTAGATTGGGCATTAGAAAGGCTTCCTGATCATAAGAATAGTTAATATTTAATCAGATGAGTTAGGAAGATTATGGGATTTCTGTCACTGGAGGCTTTTAGGAAAGGTTTGGGAAGCAAATGCCAGAAAAAAAAGCAGCTGTATATACAAATATGTTCTACAGAATTGATTTATAGCTGACAGAACTCGTTCTCAGTGCTGTGTTTTTCTAAAATAGAAAATCTTTCTCAAATACCAAATTTAATTCCCATTTAGGGGTGAATCTCTCATGTTCTTACCAAAAGGGTTTTTTAACCCAAGTTCAGAATGTGACCTCCTGCTGCTGTCACACTCTGTGAATCAACATCAGAAGGGTTTCCTAGGAACAGAGTTTGGAAAATTCTGGAGTTTTGCAAAGTTTCTGATAAAATCCTGGATCTTTTTTGAGGAGCAGTGCAGTGAGGGGTGTGCACCTCCTCAGTCCCTGCTCCCCGCTCCCCTCTGGGGTGTCTCATCTCTCCCACTGTGGTTGCTGGGGAAACTCAGCTGGAGATGGCCACTTACTTCTGAGAAAGTCCTTGGTCTGTATTTATGGAAGTTCTGAATAATCCTCTCAGTAAGAGACAAGACAGGTATAATAGAATTGATGTATTTGAATATTGGTTCTGTGTAACCTCTTATAACATCTATAGTACATACTCCAGCTCCCCTTATTCCTGAAATATTGCCTCTAGCATTTAATACAGACATTTGGAATGTATTTTGGCTTTATTAATAGAAAGCATTTTTTTCATGTGCAGACTTTCACATCTATTAATAACATAACATTAAAGTTTTTTAATAAAAAGCTGATTACCAGAACATATGAGAACTCAACATTAGTTGAGACTTTTTATTTTACTATTTGAGAAAGGTAAAAATGCCTTGGGGCCAAAAAGGCTCTGTTGTGCTATTTTCTATGTAGTATTCCACACATTCTGTATAGGAGCCAGCAACCTCTTGTCAAAAGCCTCCAGCTGAGGAAATAATAGAAATAAAAAGGATGTGTTCTTAACCAGTGGTCCTTGCCCTGGGAATTTTAGTTTACCAACTGAAACTGAAGTTGCTTGATTCAATGTGAGGAGGATAAGTGTGCTGGACACCCTCTTTAATCTAGTTGCTTAGAGCCAACAACAAGTTAGGCACAGGATACAATATTGTGTTACAGAGAACTGATTCAAGTCTTGAAGACAGTGCTCCATCAGTTGCTGTGCTTAGACTGAGAAGGAGCAGTAGGGAACCAAGTCCCAGTGCTCTGCTCCCTCCTTTTGGTACAGCACAAGCCCATATTGTGTCTAACTGTAATTTGCAAAATTAATTTTCAACTTCTTCTGGATAAACAAACAGTAAGATATAATATTCTGCTTAGAAATTATATTATTTTGAATGAAACAATGCTACTATTAATCAAGTGCAAAGAAAATTGTAGTTTTAGAATAGTCTGTGACAAATAGCAAACTGATATGGAGGCACTAAATAGCTTTCAGTAATATCTGTATTAAAGGAATGGCTGCCAAGATGGTTATTGCTTACAGGCATTTCAAACTTCAACAGGTTGATAAAGAATTTAATATTTTCATATGCTTCAGTGTAAAGCCATCTGTCACAGTGACAGAACAAAGTGTTGGGAAGGAGAACAAACGTATGCTCATGGAAGTTCTCCATGAAATGTTAGCAGGAAAGACACAAGATGCACTTGTAACAAGTGGGCAAGGGATTTGAAACAACATGGCCATCATCTTCAATATTTACAATTACCATTTCTTTTCTAATTTCTTTTTGTGCAGAAGTGCTAAAAAAATAAAAGTCTGTCAATACAGATGGTGAGGGAGACAGATATACTAAGGAAAATAGCATTTGCATCCACCTTTTGTAGCTTTTCATATTCCTGCTCTTGTTTCCTACAGTTTTAAGCTTCTGTCTGGGTACATCAGTGTATACATTAGACCTCAGGCAGTGTTTCCTACATCTGCTGGGCTTTTTAGTGCAAATTAAACAGCCTCAGACACACACAGGAGCTGAACTTTGCTAGTACCTCCTCCCCATCCCCCATTTGGGAAGGATTTTCATTCGAGGCTGCACAGAAGAATGAATCACATTGCAGTGTTTGAAGCCACAAGGTGACATAGTGTGACTTTTACCTGTCATACCCCAAATGTGGGACAGTGTGGGCTAGTACGAGATACAAAGGGATTATAGGGAGAAAAACGGGACTGAGACATAAAAAAGAGAGCAAGTGTTCAAGAAAAGTTACTTTGAATCTTTTGTCAGTGGTATTGCAACAAGAAAGATCTGGTTCTAAAAAATCTATATGGTTGGATTTTTAGTTATAAGGTATAAAGGGTATATTTTACAGTGATCCTGTTATTTTCAGGCCTTCATTCTCTCTCCAGGTTTGGGTGGCTGAGAGCAAGGATTGAATTCGATTGTGCCTTAGCAGCACTGTGACTTTTCTAGGAAGCGTATTTTTATGTTTTAAAATGACAGCTCCAAAAGAGATGTGTGCTGAAGGGTTAGGGAGCAGGTTATGGCACAGCTCCCTCCCCCATTCAGGTATGAAATCCTTTTTCTGACACAGCTCCATGGGCCAATTGCCCAGTTTGAACTGGCAGCATTCCCCAGCGATGTGGGAACAACAGGGCTGATTTTGCCTTCGAGGAATGCTTGAAGTTTTGCTCTCATAATCCATTTATTTCACGAGATTTATAAACATAACATGGATTAATTTTCATCAGGCTTCAGAAATTCAAACCAGTGAGATACAGAGGTGGGATTACACAATCCCCTGGAGATAAACCACAGAAGGATTCTGATGTTGACACTTCTGTCCATCCTTCTGTGCACATCCTTCTGTGTTAGGCAGTCTGGAAGTTTGGGCTGGATTGCTCTGGGGCATCTTTCAGCTCTGTGAAATTGTCCCGTGGTCACCTTAAAGGAGCAAAATGTCTGAACTTTTATTTGAGTCCCGATAAATATGCAAACTCCCAATTTTTACTCGGCAACACTGACATCGTGTGGCAAAGAGGAAAAACCCAGCCCTGCTTCAGCACCGAGCAGGGAATAGTAAAAAAAAAAAAAAAACCAAAACCAAAAAAACAACCTCCTCAATTTTAACAAAACAGTCAAAAAGAAGTGTCTCCAAGACCTTCAGTGTTACCCTCTAAATGCAGACAAAGAACCAGCTAGAGAGAAATAGAGTGCCTTGCTCAGACTTGAGGTTGTTTCATATCTGTTTTACTTTGGGCTGAGCAGGGCACTGGGAACAGCTTTACCTTGGTTTTTAATGTTGAAGGGATGAGCTTGAGCCTCAAGGCAACAGGTTCCAGTCATCAGGATATGATGTAGTTTCCCTTTGAACACTCCCCTCAAACACATTTCTTCGGGTACCCAGGGTTGGCAACACATCTTTGACAATGAGTCTTGCAATTATGTTTATCTGCAGTGTTTAAAAAGCTTCTGACAGGTAGAATTTGTGGGAGGAGAGATATCCTTCTGCTTTTCTATTAATTTTCGTTGCATATTCCCATGTCCTTTTTTTCTGAGAACTGAAATTTCTAGTTCTCCATGCCAGCTATTTGCATTTATTTTACGTCTGCTTCTTATTTCCTTTAAAAAATAAGCAGCTTTAGTGTTATTTCTCTGGGGTTTGTATAAGAATCTTGGAATCTTTTAACCAGTTTGAACTTTTGTCATTACCATGGATGTTCTCTTGGACCCTCTTCTATAATTTTCATTCTAATTTTCATTCTGACTAAACTCTGTGCAGCTGAACCAGATGTGTTACTGCAAATTCCAGGGAAAGTTCCTGGTGGTTCTCAGTGCCAGTGATTGTAGTGCTCTGCTAAGGGGTCCTGACTTCTTGTAAATAAGGTTTACGAATTATGAAGGTACTGCTGACACCTTCTCTCACTGATAAAACAGAGAAAAAATTGCAGTATTTTTTTGTGCTGGCATAGTTTCCTTGTCAAAATTCAGTCTCTTTCCCACTGTATTTCTCCCAGAATTTGAATTTTAATAATACATTTATAGCTATTTTAATTTTCCATATATTTATATGCTACCTGCATGGTAAAAATTTCTGAAGCTATTTTTTAGTATTAATAAATTGGCTTTTCATACTCAATAGACTGTTCCCCCTTATTTGACTTGTATTTTGATGAAAAATGGTAAATGGTGATATGATTGTATGCTAACGCTGCCCAGCAACAAATGTTGTGAAAATGATTGTCTAAGGAATTCTACCATGCCATTAATTAAGATTGATATTACCAAAATGAGCTTAGGGGTTTGTTAGATTTACTGATTCTGTAGAAACTCCAGAACTACAAGGAGAATGCTGAATATGTTTTCTCTGAGAGAAAAAAAAAAAAAAAAACAAAAAAACAGTAAAATATGAGAAACATGCACAGTCCTAACTGGATTCTGTCAGTAATCTGAGTGGGGTTTGCTTCTCTTTCTGGAAGTTCATGGTGTCCTGAGAGCAAGGGTTGAGCCAAGGCAGCTCAGTTGGGAATTAATGTGGGGTTCCTCCTGTCCACAGCTCTGTGCACTCTCTCCTAAACTCCTACCAGGTCCTGCAGCATCTTTGCAGCCAGTCCTGTTTGCTGCTGTGCTCTGCTGTTTGCTCTTTCTGTGCAAACACTGAGCATCTCCTTCATTTGCTTTCCTGTTAGCACTATTTTCCAGCTGTCAAAAACCTATTGCGTTGTTGAGAGATTGAATTTTCCTCCTGGAAAAGGCTGGTTTTTTGGCAGGTAGCTTGTCCTGTGCTGCAGTTTGTGTGTTGGTAATGAGCCTTGCCTGCTGGCCCTCAGATTGCTCAGCAGATCCTGCTGGGGATGGTTTTCCCCCATTAACAATGGCTGTAGCTGCTGGTTTGGGTGCTCAGCACAGCTGATGTGCTCCCATTTGTTTGAGGATGTCTCTCAGGGAGGACCAGGCAGAGGATGGGCCAGTTCCAGTGCAGTTTCCAGGCTGAGGTATGAGGTGGAGCAGCAGCAGTTTGGGCACAGACAGGAAGAACTGAGGAAGCTGCTGGGAAAAGGGGAGAGGGAAGGCAAGAACAAACAACTGCAGGTGCTCTGGTGGTGGCAGGGGGATATGTGTGCTATGAGTGCATCCTCACACATCTGCACAAACACAACCACCTCTGCTCCTTTAAAAACCTGCCTGTTGCTGCTGCTCCCCTTTTGTCTAATCCACATTGAAGGAAGGTTGGGAATCACAGCTCTCCAAAGGCTGGGTTGAAGATAAGCACCTTAAAAATTGAGAGGAACTTAAAAGGACGGGCTCTACCATAAATTGAGCCTTGCCCTTCTGTTCCCTCTTTCTTTGGAGTCTTGCTGATGGCACTGAATTTCAAATGGAAGAAGAGAAATAATTTGAAAGTTTCCTCCCTCCCTAACGGAGTAAAAATGCCAAGTGCAGAGCCACTGATTAAAAACATATCTCTGAGGAGCCTAACAGGAGCTAATCCTTAGGATATATTTAACTGTCTAATCCCTTTCTCTGGGAAGTGCATCAGGAGGTAAAAAATTCTTCTCCTCTCCATAGGTTCCCTAATTCTTCACAGAGCCATTCCTTCACTTAGCCCAAGTGAGCCCTTTCTTTCTTCTGTCTTTGACAGCTGATGAACAGTTAGGCTTCATTAAGAGCACCATTGCAGTGCTTTAAAAGTACTTATTGCCAAGAATAAGCCACAAATTTCAAAGTTTATTTACTGTGAAGGCTCTAGTTAAATAGTTCCTCTCTCCTCTTGCACCTTTGTGGCATAGCAAGAGCCCTCCTGGCTGGAAGAGATAATAGAGGTATTATTTTCTCCCCTTAAGCAAAATGATGAGTTCCTGAAGTAATTGGCTGCAGTGCAAATTATAACTGCTCCTTTTGTCGTGACAGGACTATAATCATTTTGTGTCACTGGTCACCCCTCTGACAGCTTTTGGTTCTCAGTGCTACCAAGTGGAAGTAAAAGGAGAAAAAAAAAAAAAAGAGAAGCTCTTTTGTTCCTTAGCTGCTGGAAAGGCTTGTGGTGTTTGCATATTGTATTCTTCGCTGTGCAGAGAAAATAGGTTGGTTATTATTTTTACAGCATAGAATAATTTGCTGTTGAGAGAAAACAGGAAAGCTACTTGAAATATTAAAAAGCATCTCTTGTAGTCTAGGTTTTCTAATACGCAGTTTCTGTGAGATGTTTTAAACTGTCACTTCAAGTCTGCATTGTGCATCTGCATAATTAATGCATGCAAAGAAGAAAATAGAAAGGAAAATTGTTTTAAGTGAGGTAGTTAAGCAGTTAAACGTTGATTGAATTGTAGTCTGAGACCTTGGGGAGGGGGCAAGGGAGAAGGGCATTGTGTTCTAATAGACACAGGTAAGGAACTATTTTGGTGCAGTTGTTTGTGTTTTTCATCAGCATCTCCCACGTGGGCCATGATTCCAGTACACACTCTTGTAATCTCCTGCAGTGGCAATGATTCAGCTTAAAAATCAATAGGGCATGAGGTGTTTCAAGTTCTCATTATTGTAATGTGTCAACATCACTTCAGTGACCCCAGAGCCCTATGCTGGCTGATTTGTTCTCTGATGTATTGTGCAATCTTGTAGGCAAACTATAATTTCACTTGTAACCAGAAACTCTGCTTTTATGGTTTGTGTCCCAGTCTCCAGCCATTAGGATGTTCAGAGATAATCAATACCTGTGTTTGCTGCTGAAGGTTGAATGAAGTTGTCAAGCAACTAAATTACAAAGAATACAAACAAAAGAATATTGTTATAGTTGAGCAGGCCAGGAAATGTTTTTATTTAAATGTTCATTTCCTATCAACTCACAAATGCTTTTAATGCTTAGCATTGTCATAATTTATATTCCCCTTTATACCTACCAGTTTCAGACCTTGAATTTAGTGGTTGTGCTGATTTACGCCATCATTTTGTCTTTAAGTTATCTGTGTTCCTTTATGATCATGTTATCTCGAGATACTCTGTATCTGTCCAAATCTAATAACATCATGAACATGAAACAAATTATTTTAATTGCTTAGACTCAGTCATCTTATTGTGGCTTTAATACATCAGGGGCAAAGCAGCACTGTTCATTTTGCTGTGATGCTAATTTTGATGTTTGTTTATATGATCAAAGTGCTGCAAGTGATAACAGCAGAGTCTATATCAGTTTATCCTGGGCAATATCACACCAATTAATGCATTAAGAATGTCTCACATAAAACTGAGGTGGCTTTGCACAGTCCAGAGCTTTTTAGACTCGTACCCCTCACACACCGAACTGCATTGGAGAAAGCAACATCTGTATTTTTGATATTTCTTGAGCAGCTGATGACTGGACAGCATTTTTTCCATAAATACATAATAGATTTCCAGTGTGCATAGTAGATTTAATAGTTTCCTTCTTCAGAAGTGCTTGTTTCAGTAGAGCTTTCACCTTAACCATTGAGAACTCACAGCTCACCTAATGAGAAAACATTCAGCAACATGTGAAGGTATGGGAGCCTTAGGTGGAATAAATCAGAAGATGTGCAGTTTTGAAATGTTATATGAAGCAATAAGATCCACATTAATCACCAAATCTAATGCAAATAGGAAAATATTCAGAACTGGAAACAAAATGGAAAAAAACCCTGATATCTTAGATTCAGGATTAGAAATGTTCTAATTTTCATAGGTGTTAATAAGAATTTTGTAGTTAGATTATTAAATGCTTATCATGTAGGGGGGATTAGAAAATTAAAATTATCAAGAATTTTTTGGGTTTTCTCCTCTTTTTTTCGCAAGCCCTCTGTTTGAATAAGAGTCTCTGAAACTCATTTCTTTCTTTAGCTGTGTCTGTGTAATCAGGGGGTACATTCCTCAAATGGGGAGCACTTTTTAACAGCTCCCCTGTACAACCATTAACATTTAGGTGTCACTCTTAGTCAGTAGCCTATTACCATCCAGTCTCTCCAGGGACAGGCTGGTGTCTTTAATGAACACAGTGCATGCCCAGATTTCCCTGTGCATTTGTCAGATACTGAAATGTAGGAGTGTTTGCCTGCTGCAGGAAATGCTGCACAGGTTTCTGATGCTTCCTCAAAGTGGGTATTAGCAGCCCTGGCTCACTGTGGAAAGAAGGTTTTTAATAGGAAAGTGCCCCATAATCATTTACTAAGATGATCTATTTAAAGACCTTTACGTGAAATTGAAATAATTGTCATGGGGTTGGTATGGCTTTTAAAAGTTAACATCTCTGGCCTTATACATCACAAAAAAAGATGTGGGTCTTTGCTGCCAGAGAGTTTGACCTATATAACAGAATAATCTGGCATAATGCAGAGCAGAGAGACAAGGGGAAAGAGGGCTGGAGCAAACCTTTCAAGTGTTGCACAGGCCATGAAAATCTGGGGAGCTGCTGGAAGTAGATAACCTGTGCAAATTAATTTGTCTCCTGTACATGCCATGATGTATAATTCAATGGACAATACCAGTGTCCCACATCCTGGAGGCCAGGACTAGTTTCAAGTTTCTTGTCTAAGCCTCTCCAGTGTCCCTTGAAGTTCTTATTTGAAAACAAAGTGCCACGAAAAACTTGCAAGAAGGCTCTATTCATTATTTGTTGGGAAGCTTCCTCATCCTCAGTATAGTTTTTGAAGTTTACAGAAAAACCCTTTGTAGTTTGAACATTTTTTTTCCCTTTTGCTAAATGCAACATCACCCAGAGATTTCTGAAGTACAAAATATCAGAGATTTGGGTCTTTTAGCTTGCTCTGGATGCTTTGGGGAATTAGAGACATCTGGTGCATTAGAACCCCTGTGTAACAAAATGAGATGTTTTTTCACATCACTATTTGCCATTTCAGCTGTATGCACACTGCTGTTACATTTGGTATCCTGTTAACTATTACTGATGCAAGAAGCACAATTATTTGATATTCCATCACGAAGCAGACTGCATCTTGGTTTGAGTCATACATTTAAATAAAAGGTACAGCATGGTCCAGCAAAATTCTGGCCTTTTTGTTTAATCTGTTTCCTTGGATCTGGAAGTTTCACTGGGATGAGATTGAGTTGTAGGTATTTCCACTGGGTTTTGAAGGCAGCTGATCAGAAAACTGCTGGGATCTCCTGACACTCTGCTGTCATTAGGTGTGGAAAATGGAGACTCGTGTTGGGCCCAGGAGTGTTGTCATTATTGCCAGTGAGTTCTCCAAGCCTGGTGTTAAGGAGCATTGCAGGGGGAAAAAAGAGCGCTTTTACTGTTTGTTTTGGGGTTTTTATAAAGCTTTGAGAGTGACTGTAATTCCAGCTGGATTTATTGTTTTCACTGTGCATTATTGAATTCCTGCTGGTGCTGCCACTGCAGGAGGCTGCAGCAATACCTGTATCCTTCTCAGTTCCCTTTCGGGGGGCTGTGCAGCTCAGGGTTTTCAAAGCACTTTGCAAAGTGCCTTCATAAAAGGATGTTGTGTGTGTGTGTAAAACACTGCTGTTCCTGCTGAAGCCTGGACAAACCAGAAACCTCTGTGGCTGGAGAAAATTACTGAGAGCTGCATCAGCTGCTGGAGTGCTGTTTTACCAAATCAAAGATCCTGTGCTCCAACCTGAGAAAAGAGAGAGCTCCCACAGTGAGAGACAGCTTGCTACAGTGGCATCCAATTCAAGGTCACACACAGCCTCAGCCACAGCAAGGAAAAAAGCCAAATTAAGCATTTTTAGCAGTGCAAATGTGTTGAGAAATATCATTAAGGGTGTGAAGATGCTGGACAGGGAAACAGTGAAATCTGTGTAGCAGAACAGTTGTGTAGGCAAAGTTACAGGGATGGCATGGAGAGATGAAGTCACTTCACATTTTGGGTATCACTCAAATACATCCCTTACGTGATGCTGCTTTTGTGTGTGGCTTTGTGGCATCTCACTTTAGTGGTTGCAGCTCTTACCTAAACACACACACACACATATATATANNCCTTTGCCTATTACCAAGAAAATGTTTGCATCTGCAAAAAAACAAATGGATTGAGATAATTTTTTCATTCTCATTGGATGCCAAAGCCTGAAAGAAATATTGACAGTTTTAAACTTTAATATATTTTTATAATATTTTATTATATTATTGCATGATATTAAGTAGTTAATATCATTGATCTGTTTTCAGCACAAAGTGATGTTGATCAGAACATGGTAAAATTGCTACTTTTTATTGTATACAATATTGGGAAATTGGTAATTAAGCTAATTTGAAATGTTGGTTCATTTTAGGGAGTTGTGAGTTAAACCATTCTGTCTCGTAGGGGATGGATGGAGGTGCCCAGATAATAGCCCAGGCCCAGACAGGCACCAGTGTGACTCTGCAGAAAGGCTCTAAGAAGGGCAGTTCCTATGGAGAAGTGATCCATGGGTACTGCTTTTTGGGGTGGTTTTTCTGCCCACTCTTAACTCTCAAACCCTCCAGTTTAGCAGCATGCTAATATAATTTAACGAGGTGATGTTGAGGTGGGTGCTGCTGTTCTCTCTGTGATGTTATCATTCATGCTGAAATAGTGCTCTGTGGACAGTGACTGTGCTCACTAACAGTGAGATCTGGAAGCATTACAAGCTCAGCAGTGAGGCATATGTTTCAGGGTGGGAATTGAATTTTTCCTTTGTGACAGATTTCCTTGAAACTGGTGTCCTGGTGGCAGCCAGGTTTTCCTGGGCAGGAGAATGGCAGGATGCTGCAGAGAGGGCTGGTGCTTGGTTTGGGCACTCTAAGCTGGCAGAGGAGGAGGAGGAGGAGCAGGGCAGTAGCCTGGGGCTGTGTGTCTGTCCCAGCACCACACTGAGCAGGGCTAGGCTTCTCTTGACATCCCACCTGCTCAGAGTAGGTACTAACCTGAACTTGGGGATCACATTTGTAATGTTTTGCCATAACAAAATGTCCTTCTCTTCCATTTCTGCTGGACAGAGATCTACAGCAGAGCCAGAGCTGTCTCTGAGATGAAAAAGACACATTTTAATTTCTTCTTGTTTCATCCCAGTTCCTGTTTGCCTGCTGTTACTTTCTTTAGTCACATTGTATGTCTTTTTATTCACTGAGCTCTGAATTCCCTGTTCCTACTCCTGTATGTCTTAATTTTCCTGCATGCACTTGACATCAGCTCCTTCTTTCTCTTCTCCTCAATGTTCCTGTCATCTCCTGGAGTTAATAGAATTAAATTCTAATACTAACATTCAATTTTCAGCTTTGAAGACTTGAAACATCACCTGCTCTGCATGAAGGAGTTCCTGTGGTAAATTTTGGATATGGTATATTTTTAAAAGAACTCACAGGTTTGAAATCTCCTGCACTTGAGAGGTGCTTTCCATCCCCAGGAGTGCTTCTGTTGTAAGGGTTTCATTCTGGGATGTCCATATGCTCTTTTTTCCACAGTGCTTACAGTGCCAGTTGCACATCTCAGGATGCAAGAGACAGGACAACATTATAAAATAAATCCTTTGAAAACAAGCTTTGAACACTTGTTGTGAGAATGTTGAACAAAGGCAGCAGCCACTTGCAGGAAGTATCCTGGCAGGTCTGAGGTGCTCAGTGGAAACAAGGGTGTGACAGGACAAGATCCAGAGGCACAATCCGGGTGAAACAAGAAGCAATGCAGCTGTGGGGGAGTGAGTCTGTGTTTTACATCCTTTCCTCTCTGGCACCAGGTATGGGAGTTGTCTTTTCTCTCAAAATTCCCAGGCAATTGTATTTTGAAAGAAATTGAACATAATGTGCAAATGCTTAAATATTTGACAGGGCACTTCCCGTTCTGCCTCAGCAGGTACTTATTGTTCTTCTGGCACTGTTCTGATGAGCATGTGATGCCTTTGAAGTGCTCTGGCTGTAAAACATTCCTGGTGCTGGGGTGTCATTTCTGAGTCGCTGGTTTGATGGCACAGAAACATATGGCTGCTTACAGGAGTGGACTGAAGAGATACAAATGGCAATGTGACACTTTGGCCAGGACTGACATCACCGAAAAGAGGAAGGCAAAAGCTGATATATAATTTAATTACAGTATTTGCATTGCTAATATTAATCATTGTTGAAACAGCAGTTTATTTCAGGGCAGGCATGCATTACCTGCTCTGGTATCAGATTTAAAAGCACATGGATCTAACCCGCCAGGTTCCAGCTCAACATTTATGCCTTCCTATTCCAGACCTGCAAAGCTTCCCATCCCAGTTCCTATATGACAGATAAATGGAGCAGATTAAATGCAGGAATAAATAATTAGCAACATTTGCCATACGCCTGAAGTATTTGGGTGGCCACTAGAAATGAAACTTGGATGTCCTGGATTATTTTGTCACTTCAAGGCTTGATTAGGAGGCCTGAGTATCTTTCCAAGTTGAGTGTTTAATTTCTGATGGAAGCTTGGGGGTGGATATAGAGGTTACTGGGTAAGAGAGCATTACCCAAGAGATCAGACCTAGAGTACAACTGAAAATTCAGAGTTCCTTCCCAGTGTGGATGACTTGCCCATGGTCTTTCCACCATTATGACTGATTATATTAATATATAATCTCTTTTTGATTATAGTAATATATAATCTCTTTTCCCAGCTAATTTCTAATCCAGGTGCTCCAGCCTTTCAGAGTTGAGCAAGCACTGACACTGTAAAATGCTACTTCCACCTATTCTAAGTCCTTCCCAAAAAGTTTAGAAATGTCCTTTGCAATTTATGACACCTTTCTTTTATTTTGCAGACAACCAAAAGGAAAATCAGGAAATCTCTTTTTGAGGAAAGAAGAAGAGTGATGTGGTTTTGGTGTTGTTTTGGTTTTGGATTTTGTTTGGGTTTTTTTCCCTAAACAAGAGTTTCACATTCCATGAAGGTGAATTTTATAGTAAAGATGAATTATGTAGCACAGACATCTGTAATTAACTTTATCACTTTATCTGCTTTTGATCTAGCAGGTCTTCAGGAGGAAACATTATTTAATTTACATCCATATTATCTCTTTCTCCCCTTACAAAAAAAAAAAAAGACCTATCTTCTCAGTCTTTAGAAATGTGAAGACAATGTTATTGTGCTTCTCTGTTCTACCCTGTTGCTTTCAATTCCTATTTAATAAGACACAGGACATCTCTCATAAATTCTGTACCATCAGTGCAATGTTGCTTTGATGATTCATTGCATGTTAAGTTGGGATTGGCATGAAAGGATAGTGAGGGCTCAGGAGAGATTTTTTTTTTCTATTTTTTCCTTAAATGTTCTGCATCTCTTGCTGTCAAAATCTATGTAGAACTCTTGGTAGGAAGTTTGACCATGGGATGTTCTGCCCTCTTGTCATGGGCCTTCTGCAGCTGCTCCTCCCTGTCCCTCCTCACCTGGAATTATCTCTCAGTGCCCTCCCTGCAGCTGAAGAACTCATTATTTTGGCAGCACCCCTGCAGAGGGCACGAGTAAATCCCAACAAAAGATGCACTTGTGGGGCAGAGCAGGCTGGACAGTTGTCCTGACCCTTTTCCTGTGCTGTTGCACTGAGGGTGAGACTTTCCCCATGGGATCCCACGTGGAGCTGGCAGAGGTTTGGAAGCTCATTTACACCCTCTGACATTTGAAGTTGCTCTCTCCTCATTTCCCTGCAGGTATTTATAGATACACTGGCATTCTGGTGGCTGTCTACCTGAACAGCAATACATTTACTCTGTTACTGCTTTGCTTTGCATGGAATAATGAGGATCTCAACTGCAATAATGACCCTGGCAATGAAATGTAATTTAGACACCTCAAACCTAATTTTGTTGCAATACCAACTTTCATGGACTTTTAAATTTCTAAATATATGTATAAATTAGTACTTAAATAGGACATAATATGAAATAATTAAAATTCTATAGGATCTATATATAATATATGTCATATATAAGTATATATGACATATATTATATATAGGATCCTATATGATATAATGCATTACTTACCCCCTAAAAAGTCACTCAAAGTTGTATTATTCATCTCTGGTATAACTCTTGCTGTCTCTTCTTGCCCATCTTGTTATTTCTGTGCTTTTCATCCCTTTTTTTCCTAGTCTACACTCCTTCCACATGAGCAAATTTCATCTCTTTTTCTTCCTTTTTATATACTAGCTCTTTCTTCAAGTTGCTTTCTCCTTGCAGTGTAGTACAGGATAATCAAACCAGCAACCTTTATCCTTTTTGAAGCAGGGGTGTTTGAACATTTGAAAACCCACAAAAGAAAGGCAGATCAGTAGTTCTGGCATTCTTCAGAATTGCTCTTTCATTTGAGAGGAATAGAGAAGCCCTGGGTGGGCAAACTGAAAGTTGTGGTGTGTGTTTAATGAGGCTGTGGAGATGGATTGGCAATGATTCCATGTGGGAAATGCAGATGTGCCCACTTAAGGGAGAAAAATGTGCTTGAAGTGTAATCTTATATTTAATAATCAGGCAACAGTTCCAATGTCTCCAGGGCTTCCCAGAGTCTGAGCTGTGCTCCCTGGGGATGAAGTTGCATCTGTACAAACCTGATGTTCCCGCTGGGGTTTGGGTTCAGCCCCTGTCCTGCAGCTCCTGCCCCCGGCATGCTGCTCTGCTGCTCTCTTCCCCGCTGGCTCCAGGGATGTTCCCAAAATCACCTGCAGCATCCCTGGCACTGCTTCTAGGAGAGGCTGAACCAAAACCAGAGCCAGGCGTGCATCCTGGCCCCGCAGAGCAGCTCAGGGCTGCCCTGGGATCCACCAAAGCTTTCGGTGAATCCACCCACCCATCCACCCGTTCACACTGCAGCTTCTGGTTCAGCCTCGCTCCTCCTCGAGGCTCTTCAGGTGTGCACCGGGGTTGTTTTTCCTAGGAAAGCTCTCTTTTGATGGGCTGCATCCCTCATTGCAGTGATGCAGCCCGTGGATTCCCCACGGAGCAGAATTGTTTTCCACGCAGCATTCCTGCCCCGGGAATGCCTGTGCCTTCCTCCTCCAGCAATCCTTACAGGAGCGCTTTGGGGGATTTATAATGCCGGGAGCACCTCCCAACACAGACTTTATGGCCCTTAATAGCTGTTCCTGTTCCTGACAAAGTGCATCTCTCCCCAGACACGCTTGTGCCCCAGGACAATTAGTTGACAAAGTAGTTCGTTAGCTATTGATAATGATCCATTTGTCAGGGATTATTGTGTAATAACGTCATATTCTCTATTCATTAGATAAACCCATGGTAACTGTAAGAACTCTTAAAAGCACTTTCTTGGAGGATCAAGTGTGTTTGCCATAAGCCAAACTGAGCAGCAGCTTTGCAAAAGTAGAGTAAATTATATGGGGGAATGAGATATATATTTATTATAATGATTCTTTCAGAAATGTTCACAATTTGACAGGTTTATGGTTTTCAGATATAGCTGCTCATAAGGGAAATGAATTAATCCAGTCACAGTTTTTCCAGAAAGCAGGGTCCTTCCTGGTCCTTTCTGATACCCTTTCCTAGACTAAAGGAAAGAAGCAGCATGCACCCATGGGTGTAAAACTGTATATACCTCAAAACTGCCCATATTTGGGACAAGATGACTTCAGTGTGCATGTTCATGAAAAATCTCTTTTGGTTCTTTTTTTTTGGCCAATTTGTGATGCATCACAGAACGGATGCATAATCTCTTCAGAGAGATGTGCATAATTGTTGATGCTTATGAACTGGAATTGTTATATCCATATAATTTTTTTGTTTAATTATAAGACTCCAGTTCTGTTTTTCATCTATTGCTTAGTTTCAACTACCCAGTATAAATTTCTGTCTTCTGAAGTTGTGATTCTGCAGTAACTCGGCACTCTCATCACGTCCTGGTGAAATATGGTCATGGAAGCCATGTCCTTAGGAAAATACTAAATGAATAAAACCCCAAGGTTAGGTGGGGAGAGCTGAGAGTCAATGTGCCTACAGGAAATTCTTCTTGGGCTCCATTCAGTTTTAGCATGAATATGTCATAAAATCTGCAGAGTTTTAGGCTGTTTCCAGCATTTGCCATCAAGTAAAGTATAGGGTTGAGTGGATATTTTATGGTAAGTGTGAAAAATTATTTCATCATAACATTGCAGTTGAGTTGCGGCCACCTGATGAACTTGGGCAAGAACTCTGGCAGGCCATTTCAGAGTGGAATTCATTCTTTGAGCAGCAAACAGAAGGTGAGAAAAGGCTGTCACATTAACAAGATAAAGCCCCAAGTGTCCCCCACTGATGAATGGGATCCTGGCATTTTTTAATGCCCGTGGGCAATCCTGTGAGGATGACAAGTCTGAGCACCAGGTGAGATCTCCTGGGCAGGTGACCCTGGGGCAGCACCTCCAGAGGGCTGGGCTGGGACTCCCTCCATCCTTCTTGAGATCTTTTAATCCTGGTAGAGACGGGGTGAAGGAGGGAAACCTGGGCACAGCTCTGACATCTGACTGCACCACGGTGATAAGGCAAACCCGAAATTCATCCTCATCTCAAAGCTGGAATTTCACTTCCATGATCCTGCTATTTATTCCCTCATTTAATGCTGCTGCTTCTAAATTTCAGGTCAGAAAGTGAGAAAAAAAGGGGGGATTGTATTGAGTTGCTGTGGAGAAAACCTTAAGGTGCTTTAAGGTTTAGGTATAAAACATGGATTCTTTGTAGCTCCCTGTCTTTGTCAGAATGTTTTCCATTGTGTTTGTGTCTTGTCAATGCCTGAAGTATTGATTTCCTGCCAGTGTGAACTGGATTCCCAGCGAGCCTTTTTGTCCTTGTCTTCAGCATCCTTTGGTAAAGTCGCTCAGAATCGCCTGTTTGGTTTGGTTTTACAAACCATAAAATAGCATTTTATGTGTGACTTCCTCATTGTAAATGTAGCAACTTTCCCTTCTTTTTTTACTCTGATACTGAGGTTTTAAAGTGGTAATTTTTTTAGGAAAAAAGGCCATGTAAACACAAGGTGAACTGATATACCAGAGAATTGTAAAGATTGGTTTCCTCCGATGCTTTGTTCCATGATGTTGGCTCACGAACTTATTTCAAGGCACAGACTGTAAAAAATCATGTAGTGCTCACCTGCTGCACAACTAAAAGAGATTTCCCTTTATGCATGAGCAGTACCAGGTTATGTGTAGTAATAGTCAAGAAAAAGTAGTTAAAAATAGAGTATAGTAGTTTGATTACATATTTGTTTTAAATAATTATTTTTAAATAATTATTGAAAAATGCAGATGTCAATAATAATAATAATTATTATTATTATCCCTTTTTTAACTTGAAATGCCTGTGTCATGTTTGAAGATATGTATTAAGCAACACTTTCCTCCTGCTTGTTAAATGATTGTGCAAACTTGCTCGTGTTTGCAGATCATTGTTTGTTGGCTTGGTGTAATAAGGAGCAGATTTCAGGGCATGATCTAGTAGAGGTTTTTCTGTTGATTCCTTTGCTGTATTTCAGCATACATGCATTGCACAGCAGTCCTGTCTGTACTCTGGGCTGCCTTACCCTGTCAGTGTGACATCACTGACCCTGGCTGTGCCTAAATCCACTGTTGTAGCCTCTGGCATCATTTCCAGCCTGACTCTGTGTCCTCTGAGCTTTGGTTCATCATCACTCAGCTCTGCCTTCCTAAAGCCATCAGGGTTGTGAAGTCTCTGCGTGTTCATTGCTGTGTTTTGGACTTTGGTGGATGATGCCCACGATCTTCACTCAGCACTCACGTGTGCCATGTGATTTGTCACAGAAGATGTGGCTGGTGCAAGAGGTGGAACCTTCCAGCTCCTTTTGCATCCATGGTGCAGAACAGCTGGTGGTAATCACTATAAACATTAATTATGAGCTGATGGGCAAGGGCATAATCAAAGCAGAGATAAATTTGAACAGTGATCCAACATCCAGACCTTTAAACCAGCTGATGAATCTCTGCCTTTGATTAATATGAGGGGAATATAATAGGAAAACTTCATTGTCAAGGACTCTAATTGTCCAGTTCTGTTCTCAGTAAGTGTTAAAATGCAATAGCTGAACAAAAATGTCAGACAAACAAAAGTCTGCACTGAATTAGTGGTTCAGTAAAATGCCTAAGTAACATACGTCTCAACCTTGCTAGAGTCCTAAAGCAGGAGTAAAAGACTTTAATTACATGATTGATGGGTGCTTCAGGAGAGAGCTCAGAGATGCACAGTGACTGCAGGGTCACAAGAGCTGTCTGGGTAAAAGGAAAGGGAACTCAGGGACAGGGAAGGGCACCTGCCCCAAAAGGGAAAAGGGAACTGTGGGACAGGAAAGGGCACCTGCCCCAGAGGCTGAAGCAGCACACAGCAGCCCTGTCTCACTGGGGTTGTTACCTATTGGGGAGATTTAAGAGCTTTGTGCTTGGCTGTCTCACAAAAAATTATGCAAAATATCCAGCTGCTTCCTGCAGTATTCAGGAACTATAAAACTTGGGGATTTTTGCTAGTAAACAACAGAATAGACGTATTCTGAAGCAGTAAAAACTTGCAGTGTTAATTGGTGACTGGTGCTGGCACTAAACTTCCCGCGGCACTTTGTAATAATTACCAATATATACAGTGGTAAGCATTTTTGTTGAATGATTCTTGGCAAAGTGGGTGCCAGTTTTTGTGTGAGAGGGATCCCTTATGCATGTGTGACTGCATATTTCAGTTTAGACATCACTGCCACATCTTCTGAGGTACTGATATGAGATAATGAGCGTGGCCAAATCCTGGCCAGGTTCTCTTTAAGTACCTGTGAACTAGAATTTTGTCTGTGATTCTCTAAGAATTGGGTTCCATATTATCGTAATCATAATCTATATTTTCAGCTGTGGTGGGCTAGCTTTTTTGCTCTCACATAGGCAGAGGATGTTTTTTCAATAAACTATTGAGTTGATTGCAAGATTATTTTGAATATTACTTTCTACTTCCAGTCATGTATTGATACCAAACCCTTTCTTTATGTGCTATTTAAATTTTTTTATTTCAGTCTTTCTGTGCCCATCAAGTCCTTTCTATATATTGCTGCAGTTTTATTCTCTGACAGCCTTGGTGGCAGTACTTGCCCCCAAGAAGAAAATACTATGCTTTTCAAAATATTTTCTACCTGCATCTTGTGGCAGGTCATTGAGTTTTGGCTGTTAAGGAAAAAGTGAAATGGTCTAAGATGAATTGTGTCCCAGATTTGAACAATATGTTATCTAGTCAATTCAGATAAATTAATGGTGAATCTGTTTCAAAGCTGATTATTATCTCCTGAGATAATACTTGATTACTTTTTTTTATCTTGTACAGTTTCATGTAGTTCTGACTTTGTTTTTAGATTTTCTTTTTTTTAATGGCTATGGACAAAAAATAGGTGAAAATGTCACTTTGCTTAGAGCAGATGTAGTTCTGAATAATTTTTGAATAGAAATATTGAATAGAAATAATTTTTGAATTAGAAATACTTTTTACATTCATGGCAGTATAGTACACCTTAGTAAGTAGAATTGGGAAATTGGAAATGTTGCTTGCTGAGTCACCACTTCAAAAACAGCTGGATGCAAAAGCAATGTGTTTCCCACAATGATCATCACTATTCTCAAATAAAGCCTGAGGATTCAGCAGGATTTGTGTGCCTCAGGTGTGGGGGCACTGCCAGGGCAGGGTGTGCCTGTTCCACATCCAGTCTCAGCAGCTTGCAGAAATAATGCTGTGCCAAAGCAAAGCACCCCTGCCCTGGCAAACACGACATCAATTCCAGTCATTGTGGGTCAAGTGTAATGCATTGGGTTAGGAAAACCTGAACTAATGTTTTTATTTTAATGAGACAGGTGGATAGAAATTTCCCAGAAAGGTATTTAAGGTTAAGGCCATAAATGTGCTGTGGTGTTGAATGCTTGTAGTGTACTACATCACAATTAGATAAAGCAACACTAATCTGAGTCACTGGGGCTGTGGTGAAAGGGAAAGGTGAAAAGAAGCAGAGGAGCTGTATGAGGTTATAAAGTGGTTGTGTGCTGAACAAGTAGTGAGTTTGACATCTGGAAATGCCTTGAGTCCTCAAAGCTGCTGAGGGCACAGCTGGCTCTAGAAGACTTCAACCCTTGTGGTTCCCCCAGACAAGTGGAATGGCAACACTGGGCACCCAGCCTTGGGTTACAGTCCCTGTGCACCCCATGATCACTGCTCAAGTGAAATCCATCTTCCTGCTGTCCACAGCTGTCTGTAACAGGAGCTCAGGAAGCACAGAGGCTCCAGCTCTGTAGGAGAGATCTGTTTCAATGTGTTTGATATAGCAGTGACAGCAAAGGTGTGTCACAATCAGTGGGCTGATGTCCTAAGGAAAAGGATTGCAGGTACATTTGTGAGCAACAGCCAAACAGTCTGTTAAAATCAGCTTTGCTTTAGAAGAGGGGCACCAATCAATACAATGTTTTGGAAAGAACCAGTGTTTGGAATACTGAAACTTCAATGAAATAAGTAGTTTGAGTGCACTGAACAAAAGAAGTCCTTTTCCAACATCTTAGTGTTGATCTTTCTGTCTTTGCTGTAAATAGCATTTACATGGCCTTGTAGCTTATTATCTTGTTATTAGGAAAAATACTTCATGTACAGATGAAATTTTACCCCAAACACAACTGATATTCAAACCTGATATAAAGATGAATCACACAAATGACAGCATTTACTTACAAAGTAGGGATTGTTTTTTTATTTTAGTTCTCATGGAAAGTACAAATTCAGGTGCATTGAACTGCAGACAGTTTGGTGTGGGGAAATCTGAAAGCACAGTGAGTCCTTCCACTGTAACAGTCATTAAATAACAGACAAGATGGTGGAATCAAAGGAAGGCACTGAGGTGACAGTGACCTACTTTGCTGAATCAGAATAACTGCTTTAAGGTCCAACACTGCAGGAGCTAACCTTGAAAGTGCTGAAAATCTCAGGTTTGTGACATTAGCAGAGTAGAAATTAAAAAACGATGAATCCCTGTTAGAACAGGCTTATGCATCATTTCGTCATGATAAATTAAAAAGTGTCTCCAGCAATCTGCATGTGAAACCCTGGGCACTGCTAAGGTGGTGTAATAAAAAACAGCCACTGCCACAAATGTGAGCACTGCTTGCAAAGTGCCCAGAGGAGGAAGATAACACAGGGTCAGAACGTGTTCTGCTGAGACTTCTGGTTTTGGGACTTTTTCCCATTGGTCTCAGGCAGGACCTTTTCAGATGCACTCACTGATAGCTGATGCATTCATGACAGCATCATTTTCCCTTTCATAGATTGTCATTATCTAAATTGCCAGGTAGGACATGTTTTTATATGTCTCTATTCAGAACAGTACTGTGCTAAACTAAGCTGCAGGTTGTGAGATGATGCAGTTTCACTGATAGGAAGGAACCATGGTCAATTAACACAAAGTGGAGCTGTAACCTCCACCTAAAACTATTCAAACTGCGTATTTTTTTTGTTGTTAATGTTGCTGTGTTTATGTTGGCTGAAGGTGTGATGGAGGAAAGGGGAAAATATGGCTTTTTTTGGCTTAATTAGTATCTTACTTAATAAGTATCTTACTGTACATACTTCATCTCTTCTTTGTGGTAAATAATAGTGAAATTCTAAACAGCAACAAAAAGAAAACAAACAACACCCACCCCTGTAAATTAGAACTAGTGGCAGAGTTGAGATTTCTCTGGTGAATCTGCCTTATTGTCTGTACCTGAAAGATGCTCTTTCCTCAGAGAGTTTTGGACCAGGGGAGGAGGAAATGAATAATGTTTGCCTCATTGTTTCCTTCCTGGACAAGCAGGAATGAGGATGCCATGGATGGGGCACCTGAAGCACTGACAGACACAGACATGAGCCATGAACAGGACGTGGTGCCCAAGGATGAGCCTGAGCAGGGCTGCAGCAGTGATCACTAATGAGAATCATCATTAATGACATAATCATCATTAATGAACATGCAGAGGCTGCATCCATGCCAGTTGTAGTGAGGTGACTGAAATACTGGTGTTGCATCCCACAGCTTAGGGTTTCCTGCTGTTATTTGATGGGATTGTATGCTCTGTGGATAATAGTGTGGGGAGGATGGGGATTGACTGAATGTGGCACAAAGTTATCTTAATTTTTGAAGTTCATGAAAGGGTTAATACCTCTGACTTTGTGATGGTAAGAAAGAAGTGATTGTTTTGTTTTGTAAGGAATGCTTTTGGAATTCTGTCTGGCACAGCAGAGTTTTCACAGGTGATAGTAGCAATAGCTATTGGTTTAATGGGTAGTCATTATGAGAAGGAATTAAGTAGTTCTTTGCAGTAAAATTATCCAAGGGGAAATTGCAGTACCAAAGTTGTTGCTTGGAGTTATTTGCCTTTCCACTGATTGAGTTTCATTGCACTCTTTCATGATGCTGAACTTTAATTTCTTTACTGACTTGTTTGCACTAATAGCCAGCTCTGCTACTGATGTTACATTACATTCTTCTGGGAACATGACCCTCGACTCTTTTGAAAGTTTCTTTATCTCATTTTTCCACAAACTTTTAAACATTTCTTTTTAGCCATTTCATATATTTTTATCAAAATACTACGTGGTATTGCAGCAGTTTTCTTTGAGTCATGTTTTCAGCCCTCTGCTCTCTGTGTACAGCCTGTGGAACACTGAGACAGCATTGGCATTTGGTGCATCCCAGTTACATCAATTCTAATATTCTCTGTTTCCTTTCTCTCCTTGATTCTGTCCTCCCTTTATTTTTTCATCTGTTATTTATGTTTCATCCTATTGTATATTTCACTTTACAACAAAATTATCATTTTGTCTGAAGGCTTTACGATGGTGTTTGCAATGCATTCCCTATAGACATTCGTCAGTATCAGATTCTTCACTTTCCTTTTACCTTTTAGGCAGACAATAACAATCAAAAGTCCATCGGGGAAAGTTGGGAATAAACTTGTGATGGATCTGATTCCTAATGGATTCTGGTGAGGTGCATCTGTGCTTTATCACAGCCATCCTTCCTGGATGCTGCAAAGCAGAGAACACATGGATCTCTTGGTTGTTACAGCATTTCTTTGTGGGAGTGAATGTTCAGGCCATTTTGGAGACTTCACAGAAGACAAATGCCAACACAGTTTCCTTTGAAACACTTTTCCAGAGTTGTTCCAGCCCAGGGCACACCCCAGGTTTGTCTGTAATAAAGGACTTGCAGGTCCTGGTGATTAACAGGGGTGTTCTTGCACTGCTGAGCTGCAGAGGGTCAGCACTGAATGCTGGAACCACGTTGTTCCTGACTTACAGAAATGATTTGAACCCCAGCAGTTATTTCAGATGTTCTTAGGCCAGAAGGGCTTGGTGATGCCTTTGGAATGCAGCAGGGCTGTAGAAGGGGCTGGGTTCATTGTGGCACTCTCAGATTAGGCTGTATGATAATATTCCCTTCAGAAACAGAAGCTGATAAAGAGAACTGTTTTCCTTCAGAGGAAACAAGGTGAGGTCTGTCTTGAGCTGCAGAGAAGTCAATATTGAGGGGTTCTCACTGCTCCTGGCCCTGTGGTTTGTTTGAAAGACAAAGCAGGCTCAGAGCACCAGGCTGGCAAATGAATTGTGTGGTGAAATCATAGAAGAGAGGATGTGAGAAGAAACTTAGCCTGCACACTGGACTGGAGGCTTAGTTTACCTCATCAAGGTGCTTATATTTGATGGGACAAGTGCCAGTTGCTTTGAGCTCTGCAGTGGTTCAGTAATGTTTTAGACCAGTATGTGGAACAGCTGGAAATTGAGCCATGTTAGGTCAGACATAAGAATACGTTGGGTCATGGATTTGCTTCTATCCACACAGCATTTGTTTAAAATGACTGCAACCACTACTTAGGATGAGTAGCTACCAAAATGGGAGCTGCAGTAGATGTAAAATACTGCAGCAGGGTGGCAGCAAAGCCAGGAGGCAGAGCTGGAACCCAGGATGGGGAGCAAGGGACCAGGGGCTGCCCTGGACATCACAGAACCTCCCAGGACAAAATGGGGAGCAGCTTGCTTCAGGCTGAAGGTTGACCCTACTGTGAGCAGGATGTGGGACTGGAGCCCTCAGGATGCTCCCTCCCACCTTATCACTGATTTAAACATTCATTCCCCAGGGCAGGTGCCCAGCTGAAGGTGCTGTGACATCCCAGTGTGGCTGAATGCACAGACAACAAATGCTGGTCTTCCAGATAATCCAGAAGGCTCATCTTTTTCTTTCTTTCTTTCTTTTTATTTTTTTTTTAAGGTAACTTGTTTAACAGGTTTTCTATTCCTTCTCAGCTGTCCCAATGTATTTAAGGAAAATCAAATCCCTTCAGTCAATTTTAATTCCATATTGTATTTAGAATAAGTACTATAAGATTCAATTGTCTTCAAAAACAATATTTGTTTTGTTAGACCTTCAAATAATTTTTTTTTCTTATTTTTTCCTTTTTCTTTTTTTTTTTTTTTTTTTTTGTAGTAGTAGCTGGCTTTAGGAAAGATATTTCATTGTATTATTTAGAGAATGACCTTCAGTACTGATAACATTTTGTTGTAGTGCACTTTTTTTTTATGCACTGTTTAAATAATGAATTGTAAATCAACACAATTAAATGAGATATGACTGCACAGATTCCTGTATAAATTGGGAAACTTCACCACCTGCTTTGCAAGGACAACCTTTACCAATTGTGGATATTTTTCTGTTTCAGAAAACCTTTCCAGAGGAACTCCAAATCTCTCACATCCCAGATCATTAGACTATGTGAGCAAGTAATCCTTGTGCTGAAGAGTGCTTTAGTAGCACAGGAATGTTTTTTGTGCTAACTTTTTCTAAGCCACTGCTTTGAAAATGTTTGAGGGAACAAAATACAGGAGAAATTCTAGGCAGAACAATCTGTGGTTCAAAACACAGAAAAAAGCTTTAGAAAAGGTACTGCTTTTCTGTGTCTAAAACATGGTAGTTTTTATATGGAATTCAGACAGAATTAAAATTAAATGACTTCAGATATTTATTAAGTTTGAAAAGCAGTTTAATTTTTTTTCTTAAGAAGTATGAGAACATTTTTTTAGTTTAGATTTGGCTAAAATTATCTGTCATATGCAGATGATTATGCAATATCTGCCAGCATCCTACCCTAAGACAGTTTTACCAGATGGTCAAGCGTGTTTCATGTGGCACTTGTTTAAATGCAACTATATCTAATTTTCCCTGTAATTATTAACATCATCTTGCATCTAAGGACTTGATCTGCATTGAATTAACTACTTCTAGACTATTTCTGCCACATTTTGTAGTGAAAGATGGTATTTCAACCTTTATAGTTGGCAGGATAAGTATTTTCCTTTAATGTCTGAAGGATCTATATTATCATGTGGAAAATTTAAATTTACAATAGGAATAACAAATATTTTATCCAGTGATGATTATGCTGCTTTATAAAGAAAATAGGGCTTGTTATTTAATTTATGTGTCTCAAAGCAAAATGAGACTGTGGCACTGAGGCTTACTAAACTGATTCTGAGTATTGAGGCAGCAATTTGAGGTACATATGACAAATATAAACAAAGTCTCTTAAAAATGCATTTGCTTTAATAAAACCCAAAAATGGGGATGTAGGCAGGCTTGCATTCACATCAGGGATGGAAGATGATAACCAAACAAGATCTTCTCTGGGGGATGGGCTATTCCATAGTTTTATAATATGATTATTATTCCACATGTACATTGAGTACTGTGCTGTTACCCCTAATCCTTTGCTCTTGAAATTTTTGCTTGCTATAGTTTCCCTGGCATCCTCCTTTAGAATATTCTGGGGTTTGAGCTGATTCTTCTGCTGTATTCTTCCATAGATATCCTGGTAAAAGGTTAAAAGATGACCTCTGAAGTGAAACCTGGTTTGTAACATTAATTACCGTTGCATGAGGACAAAACCCAATACCATGGGTAGGTAAAACCCAGTACCATGGGTAGTTAAATCAGCCATGGGGTGCAATTTGGGCTTTTAAGGTTCATTTCTGAGCTTCAGACTGTGATTTTGCCATGAGTACCATAGTTGGCAGTTTCTCATTTTTTATTGGGCATAAAAAGTAATAATATGGGACTGTTATTAGCTACAGAATACAGCACTGTTAGCACTCACGTTTTATGTAAAATCCAAGTACTGTATTGATTTTGCAGTAGGAAGACGTGCAAGTCAGAAATGCAGTAAACAATGAGCCATCAACAAAGCATTGGTTCAGGGTGTGAAAGAGAATTGCAGAGTTCCAGTCAGAAATAACAGAAGGAAGGATATAAAAGAAGACAGTAGAAAGAGAAAGCACGAATAAATATAAGTAAAATAATACTGAAAGCACATTCAGTCCCTGAGAGGATCTTTACTGCATTCACTGCTTGCTATGGGGCATCATCCTGTGTATTTCAGTACCAGCTTTTGTGAGAGCAGCAACTGGAAGGCTTGGCTTGTGTTTTTAGGATGGTTCCAACAAAAGTAATAAATGCATCCCTGAGGCTGCCTGCACCTCTTGTTCATGGCCATAGTGGACAGCAGTTCCAGTCTAACCCCTCCTCTGCACAAATGAACTGACCCTTGAACCACAAACACTGAACTGATCAGCAAAGCTCATGGAGCAGCAAGGGGAGAAAAGTTTAAATTGTCAGAGATATGAAGTGCAGCCCAACCTGTCTGTGTAGCACTGAACGGTTAGGCAGGATGAAACTCTGCCTCAGAATCTACTATTAGGTAGCACTAAATTTATATTAAAACATAAAATCTAAGTGACAGAAAAATAAAATTTTCAGCATGGTTCTTGTGGACAGCAGGACTTGTGGAAGATGTTTTAGCTGTGTAATTTATTCCTGGATAATTGTGATTGGCACCCATGGGGGAAAAAATGCTTTGGAAAGAGCTCTGACTTTTGCATAAGCACAATATTTGGATGCCCAGGTTAAAATGTAGATATTTGTGATTCTGTTTGTTACTTTGAGAAGAAAAAGGTAATGCTATCATGAGCTATTAGTTATAGACTCTATTATCTCTTATTTTATCTCCTCTTATTGTCTCTGACTGAGGGTGACACCGTCCTGTTGTCCAGAGGTCCAGGTGAGGAGGGAGAGTTTTCCTGGGTTTCACCTGGTGAACTGCTCTCACTCAGCTTGCTTTTGTGGGATTCCATCTTGTCTTGGAGACATACATTTGTGCAGTAAACCCCTTGTTATCAAAGGCATTTTTGAGGCTGAAGGATAAGTTTTTCTTTTACTCTTGTGTGCTTGGCATCTGGCTTACAATTTTTGTTTTCAAAATACATTGCAGTACACATCTGTACAGCCTGTTGCACATTTACTAAAGCCCCTTTATTTTAAAGGGTTTCCTCAAATTCTCTGTAATTTTGCAGTTGTTTTTCATGACCATAACGTTCTATACTTATATAAAAAGAAACACTAGGATGGGATATCAGTAAATCCTGCAAGTACTATAACGTGTCAGGATTGATCCAGTAGTAATTTACATCCACCTGGGGAGTGAGTTAGGATGATGTGTGGGCAGGAATAATCTGAGGAATGGGTCACACTGCATCTCTCCTGGCAAGAGGTGGATGTCAGTTTGGGAATGCTGCTCCCCAGTGGCTCACAGTTGCTCTTATTTTCTTAATAAAGCTGCATATTAAATTTCTCCTTCTAGGTTGCAGGTGTTTCAAGAGACTGTCTGTGCTGTGCTACAGATGCTGGTCATAAATCAGAATACTGATGGAAAGCAGTGATAATGGTGGAATATTCCATCAGCTCTTTGTTGTTTTTTCTCTTATTTTAGGACTTTAGAAGTGATTTGTGGTTAGAGCTTTTAACCATCCCATCTCCAGTGCCAGGAGTTGGTATGGTGGTGAGCTAGAGGAGGCAGGGGCTGGGATGGGGGTAAAGATAACCTGTGCTTTCCAGGATGACACAAACAGGCACTAAGGATGGTTTTTTTCAATAGATCCCCTTGCTGGTGGTCGTGGCTGTCTGTAATAAAGGACTTGCAGGTCCTGGTGATTAACAGGGGTGTTCTTGCACTGCTGAGCTGCAGAGGGTCAGCACTGAATGCTGGAACCACGTTGTTCCTGACTTACAGAAATGATTTGAACTCTCCCAGTGGCTCCCACTCCAGAAAATGTAGAGCCAAAAGTTCCTGCCTGGGAAAGGCTTTAGAAGAGACTGAAGGAAACTAACTGGAATGTTTGAGTGGATTGCCAGGCACCTCTTTGCCTGCATAGTAGAGATGGTCATTAATGTCAGGTAACCATTACTGACATCATGTATTCAAGAGAAAATAATGAGCTAGTTTTCAATAATTCACATATTTCTCTTGTCCAGCCATTGCTTTTCTTCCACCTTCCGTGTACACAGGCTTTCCCTCTTTAACCCATCTGATCTTTTACTTGGAAGAATTGTAATAAATGTAGGTGTTCATCCTTTCTTCTAACAGACAGTTGTGTGAAACAGGAAGCTCTGCACTGATTCCAAGGAATTGGTGTCATTTGTTGTGGACACACTCCTCTGTCAATCTGTTCCCTCTCTTGTTTTTTTGTAATATGTTACCCATTTTTATATTTTCTTCCTTCCCCCTGGTCAGCCCTCTGGGTATTTTTTTCCTCTGTTTTCTTCCCCTTTCTTATTGACTGCTTTTCTTTCTCCCCTCTCCCTTTTTGTTTTCCAGCTTCGAGTTATTTTAGAACATGGTGTTATGGATCCCTTTTATTCTCATGTCAGCGTTTCAGCCACCATCCAAGATCCCATCAGCTAAAACCAGATTCTGTACTCACACCAAAACCCCCACCCAAATTCTCTGATGTTGTTGTGAAGGGCTTAGACACATTTTCCTTCTGGGAAGAAGTGGGAAAGGGAGGAGGGGGTTGCTGCTGGTTCCTCCAGCTTAAAACTGAGCTTTTGTCTACACTGCCACTGCCACCCAGCTCCTGGGCCTCTCCCAGCTGCACTTGTTTTCTCTCACACTTTGCTGTCTACTGCACACAGTTTCCTTCTCTGTCAGAGTTAAACAGTTTACTCCCTAAAGAAAACAGGGACTGCACTGGAATTTATTTTTTCTCCCCTTGCTTTTTGCTTCTATTGCACCTTTCATGCCATTGCTTCATCCTTAAGTGGTGCTTTATGTCAGATGAGGGACAGTCATTTTTCTGAAAAATGAAGGCCCCCCTCGGTCATGGAAAAGTCCTGGGCTCATTACTCTGTGGAAGGAAAGCCCAGCAAAAGCTGGGATGAGAAAGAGCTGCTCAATGACAGAAACAAAGCACAACTTCCAGTGTATTTGTCTTGGAGTAAAAGTAATGTATGTCCTCTATTGAACAGGTAACCTATCGATTACAGCATAACCAGAGCACTCTCAAATCCCTACCAGGCTTTCCTTCTAATGGATATTAATGTCTCCAGTTTTCTCATGTTGGTTTGGAGAAATATTAAGGGTTAGAGCCAATGAAACAAAGGACTGCTCAACAGTTCTGGTATCTTCTGGCTTTAAGAGCCACTTTATCAACTGTGCAGTTGTCTAAAGATACTGATTAATTTGCATTCATGTTATGTAATTTAAAGATAAAATGATTCATGTTTCATCTATTTAAAAAAATAAATTCTGCAGAGGCTTCCTGCTACTGTCTGAAGAGAGATTACATAAAGAAATGTGCTACTGAATGCATTTATCAACTAGGAAAAGGCTCCCCTTTTATCTGACTAGCTTTTCTGAGTGTTTCTGTTTCCTTTTCCCACTGTTTTATATAAATTTGTGAACATCAGGGATATAATTTCTGACATATCGCTGGGGAGAGATCTGGAGGGATGAACACTGTTGCCCTTGCACATTGGTAGAAAGGCTGGGGATGTTGAGTCTGTACCAAGGCAGCTGTTCCCAAAATGTTCAATCATTGTTAAATAAGCTAACAAACAGGAATTGCTAAAAACAGAACAGGTATCTCATCTAGTCTCTGCATTGTTCAGTTTGATTTCTCTCATGTATCTACTGTCAGGGTTGCTTTTCAGTTACTATAGGATGATAAATATTAATGTACAAATTTCCTATAAACATATGCATGTATACATATAAGTACCATATATGTATATAAGAGGTCATATCAGAAATAACAGAAGATTGTTGCATTACATTTCAGCCTCCAATATTACGAAAGTTAAGTGAAAAAGGTTAAATGTTCTCTGAAACTGATTATCTGTTGTTAAAAATGAAAAGGATTTAATTACTCAGGGTTTTATATTAATATCTAATAGACAATCTTTCACCTGAATACAATTTTATACTCAGGACAGAACTCTGTCTCAGTTTGCATTGCTTCTGCTCGTAGACTTAGTTGATCAAGAACATTCAGATAAGTTTTTTTGAACAGAACCCTCTGGTTTCCTCCCAAATTGTGCTTTATTTTGGTAATTTTTTTTTCCCCCCTCAGATTCCAGCCACCTCCATGTCCTCCTTTACTTCTTTCCTGCCTACTTGTGCTCCCCAAGGAAACTTCTGTGTGCCAGCTCTTGGCACAGCCGTGTCTCTGCGGAGGTTCATGGGGAGTTTTGTTTTCCAGCTCCTGAACATTGATCAAAGCTGTCACATCAGTCAGTTTCATTTCATCCATATGAAATTTCTTCCTTACTTTCACAATTCTTTTATCTTTGTTTCAAAAAAGTCAGATTCACTTCATGAATATGCATAAAGTTTGTGTTTGACTGTTCCCTTCTAGCAGGACTGCTCTCCATCCATGTTTAAAGCCCTCCAGAAGTTTGGAAGTCAGGGGAAGTGTGAAGTTATTCTGTGCAGAGGCTGAAGGCTCCTGCATCTCTCTGCAGCACAGGGGTGTTTGGGGCTGGCTGAAGAGTTTTCTTTACCTTCTGCCATTCTTGAAACTGCTACTCAGGGTTTTCCTCCCCTCAGTGCCTCCCCAGAGCCACCGAGTCAGGGCATTCCTCAAGTGGTGTTTCTGTGGTTTCTCTTTTTCTCTGCTTTGGTTGTAGAATTATGCTTTTTAGTCTTGTTTAGCTATCTGGGTCTTTAAAAACCATTTTAATGTCATTCTCACCACCACACAGAATAACAAGTCCAGTTTTAGTATTGCTCAATTAGATTATTTTTTGGCTGTTTTTCGAATTCTACTGAAATGGAGGTTTAATACAGCACCAAAATTTATGTTATTTTTCAGCAACTTGTTTTTATTTACGAAATAAGAAGTTGGAATTTGATTCCATAATATTGAAAGCTAATCAGTTCTGTTCTGTGTTGAGTGTGCATGGAAAGAATTTCATTATGTGATGTTTTGTCTGCAACTGTAAAGCCAGAGGCCAAATATTCAGAAGACAAGCTTTCTAAAACTATGTTACTTTATTAAGTCACAGCTAGTATGCAGGGGTTTGATTAGAGTTAATTACAGAATCATGGAATCACAGGATGGTGTGGGTTGGGAGGGACCTTTAGGGTCTCATTCCACCCCTAGCCATGGCAGGGACACCTTCCACTGTCCCAGGTTGTTCCAGTCCCCATCCAGCCTGGCCTTGGGCACTTCCAGGGATCCAGGGGCAGCCACAGCTGCTCTGGGCACCCTGTGCCAGGGCCTGTCCACCCTCCCAGGGAACAATTCCTTCCCAATGTCCCATCCAGCCCTGACCTCTGGCAGTGTGAGACCATTCCCCCATGCCTTTGTCTCATGCTGGCCTCTGCAGCTCTTTGCAGGCACTGGAACGATGCTTTATGCTCTCCCCACAGCTTTGTAATAGTTTGGAAGTTCTGGTTCTACCAGAGCCATGCCTGTGTGTGTGACACCACAAGTGACAAAAAGCCATGTGTGAGTTGGAATGTATGGATCAGAAGGGGAAGGGCAGTGAAGGCTTGCCCAGGCTGGATCAGGAACTCTCTGTGTGCTAACCTATCAATAAAAATCCCAATACTTTCACATTAATGTGCTGTCCATTGTCATTACAGGACACCTTGAGCTTTCTCACATAGTGCACTGAGGTTTGGTGAGTGACACTGCTTTTCTCAGAATATTGCTCCAATCCTTGCCTGCTGAATGCAATCCACAAGCTGTGGGTGTCAGTCTGGAGAAAAAAAAAAAAGTGTCTGAGCAGCAACATTTGTCTCCTTGACGTTTAAAAAAAGACAGTTGGGGTAGTGGCTCTCGGTTCAGTTCTCACTTTTATCTTGCACTTAAACTTCTGATTAAGGTCATGCAGGACACCTTGTCATCTCTGCACCACTTAGCTTGACTTTTATCTGATGCTGAAGAACTCGCTAAGTTGTCTTTGAAGAATAATGTTCTGAGGAAAATGGATCTAAATGGATATATTGGGTAAAATAAATTCACCTGCAGGCCTGTGAAAAAGCACTGTAAATCTTGCCATGACCCTGTTCACTAAGGAGGTTTGTTGATAGCATTATATTAAATCAGGAGCAGCAGAGGAAGCTATAGAGATATTCAGCAGTAACTGGAGAGGGAGAATTGCATGGCTTGTGGGATTACAGAATATGGAATTTTGTACTTCCAGGTCATTACTTTGAATTCAAATACACTCCTGGTAGTAATAAAAATCTGTTACCAGATGACAGCTCTCCAGTTTCATGTATGGAATGAGCTGAGGTTTTCTCTCCACCTGGTAATGGGCAGATGCCCGCTACAGAAAAAGTGTCACAGCTGACACTATCAGCTACTGCTACTGGCATCTCAGGGGGGTGGGCAGCAGATAAAAACCTCATAGCACAGTCACCTCTTTGACCTTAGATTAGATTCTTCTCTGGTGTTCAACAGGGAGCTGTGTGCAGAGAAAATTTTAAAGGATAATCTATCTTCCTCCTTTATGTAGCGTTGTTGAATACTGCTGCAATGAACAGGAGGTAAAAATTGAGGGCAATTTCCAAATTATTGCTCATAAATTAGAGACTAGGTGTTATTCCTTTTTCTATGTGGCACCAAACCGGGTTTCAACAAGGGAGGCATCTGAGAGGAGGTGTAATTAGTAAGTATTTTGGCATAGGCTAGCATTACTCTTTCTCCCTTATTCTCTGGGACCTACCATTGTTGACACCACTGAATAAGAAAGCTAATTTATTCTGGATGTGTAGGTGTTACAGAATATAGCTGCTTTTGAAGAGAAGATGTAGTGCATTTTTCATGTCTGATTTGAAGACAGTCGTCCTTTGGTGCTTGCAGAAGTAATTTCTGTGACAAGTCCCTGTGACTGCTGTGTGACTCATGAGGTGGGAAGTCCTACAGGAGCTTTTCTCTCTTCAAACCAAACCACCTCTCTGGGGTTTGTTTTGCTCACAGTGTGAGGGAGTTCCATGTGAAGCTCTCATTACCACACAAATAAATGCAGAAAAGCAGTTGCCTCATGAATCCTGAGGTAGAGGCTGCTGTGGAAATCCTCATCTGTCTGCAGATAACTGTGATTCCTGATAACCCAGCTACCACGGGAAAGATGTGGATTTCCAAAAGACCACGTGCACGTGTGGATGTGCCAGCAGAGGAGGAGCAGGAGCAGTTCCTGGTGGTGACAGGAGCACTCCAGGTACAAACATCACATCAAACATCCCAACCCATGGGACAGCATTTCCACCTGCAGCCCTCGAGCCAGCTCTTGCCTTGCTTGGAGGTGAAACCAGCCCCTTGCCCATGGCTCACCATCAAGAAAAAAGAGGGCAGATGTCATTTCAAGCCCAACAAACTGATTTTGGTGATTTGAAATTATTCAGATACAGTTTATAAAACACTGTGACAGATTGCACTGGATCCAAACCTTCCCTTTTGCTGGAGGCATTGTCAGTACAGGGAATTTGAGGATGTAAAGAAGAGAAGCCTATAGAAAGCCCCCTGTAATTATTTAGGAGTTTAAAAGAGAAACCTTTGTTCAGGATCTTGATGTTCACCTTGAATTGAAGTGTATTGTGCTTTTTTCTGGATCAGATCTTAAATATGCTTCAGAGAAGTAACTCTACTGCTACTCTTACAGTATAACTGTTATATTCAGCATTTTTGATAAATGCACATTAGTAAACAATTTTGAAAATTAATTTTTAAGCACAGCATAGGATGTTAATTGCACTGAAGACACTAAGGATAGGCAAAATTGTGTGGTTTTGTGTTTTCTGTTTGGAGTTTTCGGTATTATTATGAGAAGTTTTAAATAGTAATGCTGATAGATTTTTAGCATTGGAACTAACAGGAGCAAATAAAATCAGACTTGGCTTGGAGTAGCAATCTTAATGCTGATGAACATGGCAAACATGCACAGCTTCCACTTGGGGACAGTTGACACAGATGGCAGAGCAGATTTTACCATGTGCTATATGTCTTATTAATTGCTGTGCCCATTACTGTAAACTCCAGAGCCTGCTTCTTTGTTCCACTATTGTGGGCAGTTTGTCTGGTGTGTGTTTACTGCAAACTATCAGATTTCTCTATTTATTTCTGTGGCTTCTCTTTTCTTCTCCTCCCTCCCCCTGGATTTATGCATGTGACTTGTTTTGGGCAAAAAATCAAATCCCACCATTTCAGAGGTGGGTTAGCATTCCAAGCAGAGAATATTTGGAGTGACACTCTAAAAACAGGTGAAGTGTATGTGCAGATTCCTTAGCAACATTTGTATCCATGGAATATGGACAATTATACCTTTGAGTCCACTGTCTCATGTTTGCAAAGATTTGGATGACCAGAGGGTCTGTGTGATGTGTACTCCTGCAAAACCATTAAAACTATTGTGTGGAAAAGCAGATGGACAAAGCTCATTGAAATCCCCAAACTGGGAACTCTAGAGGGACTCTGCCTCTGGTGTAAACCAAATGAAAAAAGCCTTGAAACTGAGTGAAGCACTGTGTAAATTATTCTGGGTAAAGTGAGGATATTAAACCAAGAAATTACATGGAACAAAAAGCACACTGATGGCAACAAATACTGTGTTAATTGCTATTTTTTCTGGATCTGGCAGCATTATAAGCAGCCAGTGGGTAGCACTAGGTAACCACTGGAGAACAGTGTGAGTTAAATGTTTTCTCAGCACTGGGATTGTCCTAAATAGCTGGTGCCCTGTTCTGGGGAATTTGAGTGAATTGTCATTGCCAGTCAACAGCATTGTCCCTTACACCATCGAGCATCTCCAGTGCTGAACCAGTGTCAGGTTTGCTGTGGTAGCAAAAGTGAATTGTAATCAAATCCTCACTCTGGTGGGACAGAGCTTAGCACTGAGTAGGGCTGGAGGCTTGAAATTTAAGTGAGCTGGCTCTCAGGGCTTCCAAGGAGTCAGAGAAGTCCTGGAACTGTGACAATTAAATTAGGACATGAAATCTTTTACAAAACCGTAAAACCTTTCCGAGCCATGTCCATGGAAAAAAAAACCTCTGGGAGCCAGGCAGGCTGATGTAGCCCCCAGCAGCAGCTCAGAGCAGGCAGGATGTACAGCACATTTCACCTTCTAACCATCACATTTCATCTGTGCAGCTGTCTTTGCTGCATTCAGCATTGGCAAAAGTTATGTTTTTAACAATTACAGGCATATCTATTAAATCTCAGGTGCAGCTGGAATTGCAGCATGGAAAATAACCTTAGTACAAGGCAATTACTGTAAAATGGTGTTCCTTCCTTGCAAGGACAACATAAACACACTAATTGCTGAAAGTTTTTTTGTCATTTGCATTAAATATCTGTTCTTCAATTATTTAAGGATTTCAACAAAAAAAAAAAAACAAAACCAAAAACAAAACAAAAAAAAACAACCAAAAAAACCCCAACAAAAACAAATCAGAAACCCCCCAAACAAAACCAAAACCAAATCAAACAAACCCACCAAAAAACCTAAATGGTACCAAAATAGCCTTATCTCACAGCTTTGTTATCAACACTTTGCATTTCACTTTCCATGCCAGCTTTCACATCAGACTGTGGTACAATTATGATTTTAAAAAAATGTATAATGATTTTTGGCACATTTTTCCCCCCATTCCTTTTTGTTAGAGGATGGCACAGGTTTAACTCTCAATACATTTGAATTACAAGATTTGGATGAGCTAATCCATAGCCTGTTCTTTTTTATGTGCTTTTTATATTCATAGAATCACTAAGGTTATAAAAGACTTCCAAGATCCCAAGTCCAAGCTATGTCCAATGCCCACATTTGTTTCACAGACATCACATTATTTTGCAGTGTGTTGACTTGTTCCTATTCGTGTACAAGGTTTTTTTGCGTTGTTTTGTTTTTCAAAGAATCCTTGAGGCTGAAGTAGTTGTAAACCAGAGTTAGAACTATTCTTTTACTCATTTAAAAATGGCTAGAAGGTATGTGGTGGTTAGCTAATTCTTGAGTTGGTTTATTCCATTTTATACAGGCTTTTATTGCAACAGCAATAAAAGCACTGCCTACACGTTTTGTTCTTTAATCCCTGGAGAATTGTATGTGTTGTATCAGGTTATACAGTTTAAATTCTGTTTCTCAGGACTTAAAGTAGTGTGATGAATATTAAGGCAATAAGTTACAGACAACCAGGATATTCATAATTTGGATGGGGAGGGGGGGAAGTTAATTCAGAAAACTGGTTGAGTTCTGCAATAAGACATTTTTTGCTAGTGACTCCAGGAGTGTCTGCTATGGAGACTGGCATAGCTGTGGCTAAATCAGGGTTTAAGGATGGTCCCATTGAGATTAGAAATAAAAAAAATGGTATCTGTTTTGTTACTGCTTCTTATTTTCATTTTGAGTCATTTCAGAGAAAATATTAATTTCTTAGCAAATGTTATTCCAGACATGCTGAAAGACTAAATTGTTTCTTCAACCACAGAGAGCAGATTTGAATTCCTGGCCTTAACAGGTGCTTCAGAAGATTCCCATGTCTCAAGTATGTTTTTCAATGTATTTTGAATTTAAATCTACCATCACTCTCTATAGAGAGGGATCTGCTGCATGTGCTGACATGAGCTGGGGCTGTTTTCAGTGAAAGGGAAATACAGCAGAATTATATTTCTAATAGAGAACATTATCATAGCAGAAGTCTAACCTGAATATGTGGGATATTTACAAGGTGTCTTCAATCCACCCGTGCTTGTTGAAGGATAATTTGATGAAACAAGGTAAACACTTCCATTCCTCATTTTCATCTCTCTTTTCTTGATAATTTAATTGATTCACAAAGCTTTTAAAGATGAATATTTGCATTTATTTCAGTTTTAAAATCCAAACAGTAGCATTAGAGAAGTTCAGGTTGTGGGTATCAGGTTTAAAAGCATGCAGTGGTTTCATTTTAACACCTTCACATGTGGCCTTTCTATGCACATTCTGGTACAAGAAAATCAAACCCAACATGTGAAAGACAAAACCCAATTTAACTCCAGCTCTGGGCTGCTTGTTGTGATGTATTACATGACTTTTAAGGCTGTATCAGCAAGTGTGTGGAAGGCATCAGTCTTACAAGTCTTACAAGTTTCCAAAGTGATCCCATCTTGATAAGGAGTTTCTTTTTCCTGGAAATGGAGCTGTTACTTTCAATGGTTCCTTTTTTCTATAGTGCTGTGTGAGGGATTTAGAATTTCTCATTTGCCTCTCAAACACTTACTTTGCTTGGCCCTCAGTGCAGCACATTAATATTTTCTGAAAGATATAGACAGAATTCTATCAAAGCTCTTCATTGTCTTAATTTGAGAGCTGGTGGATTTGATAGATCAGGGACTTCTCTCATCTGATAGTGAATAGGTGTGACAAGAGATCAGTAATGACTACCCAGTGCAGTTTGATTGAAGGACATTTAATATTGCTTATAAATATGTCATCAGTTCTTGGGCACTGAGTACCAGTGGGACTAATAGGACAGATCAGTCCAGTACAATTTCAGGGGTTAAATTCACCCTTGTGGCATGGGTCAGTCAGTGGAAGGATGTGCCTGATGACATATTGTATACAGGAAAGCCAAAGTAATGAAACAGCCATTTCTAGCAGAACAAATTTACTGTTTGTTCATGGAGAGAGATGATTTGTTTGATTAATAATAACTCAGGGACACAGCTGAGGTGCTGCATACACAGAAGAACTCACAGTGAAGTAATAAGAAAAAGACATTTCAGAAGAGAGCTGTTTTGGATACAGGGAAGTGACAATAATTGCCTGCTGACGAATACTGAATAAGTACTTGAAAACCTCTGAGCATGAGTGACTATGATTTACATGCTCCATGTGTCCTAGTAAGCTTCTGATTGCTGGTGCTTTTATTGCTTTTCAAAATTTAAATGTTGTTTTAAAAGATGGGAGCTTGAAATCCTAAATCAGTTGTGAGTTAGAGTGTTGTGTTGGGTTTGGTTTGTTATTTTGTTTGTTTGTTTTTGTTTTCTAAGATATCATTTGTATGATGAAAGAGTGCAGAGAAAGTAGTAAAGTAGCAGATTTGACTTAAATTGAAGTTGAACATACAGACACTGATTAGGGGCCCTCTTTAAGTTAATCAAGAAGAGAATTTAACTTTATAACTGTGCATGTAATGTGGGCTGGCAGTTTCACATGTTCCTAAATATTTGGGATAGCCACGAGAATTCCAGGGATATTTGAGCTCAGTATGCCCATTGCCCAAGTGGGATTACAGTGCATTTGTTCATCTCTTTCAGCACTTTCCAAACCAATCCACAGGAGTATTTTACAGAGTGAAAGAGATTAATCCAGGTAGGCTTTGCCTTTCTTTCAAGACAAGAGGAGGTGGAGGGTGTTGCTTGTATTTTGAAATTAGTTGATACTGTGGTAAAGGAGAATAAACAACATTCCCTTGGTCAGCAGGGGCCATGCTAGTATTTAATACTCTGTATGATCTCTAATCCATACTCTAAAGGTGTCTTGACCATGCAGACTTGTAGAGTAATTCCTGAAGGATCCTTGGGTATTTCATGGCAGAGCTGTGCTGCTTTCCAGTGCTGACAGAAAGGTTTTTCTTTCTCTTTTGTGCTTGTGATGCCAGTTTTCCAGCTGCATTTTCTATAGGGGAACATGCTGTTATATCTCCAAAGCTTTTTTTTTAAAAAGAAGTTTATGGGGTTCTAGAATAATTCCTATGATACAGCAGTGCTGGTTGAGGAACAGCTCCTTCTGGGAGGATGCTTTGTTGAAATTGGGGTGCTGTGTTCTCATTATTAACCCAAGATGCATCAGTGCAAATAAACTTAAGCCTTCACAGTATTTAAAAGGATTTATAGTGGTCAGAGAAGAAAAAAAAAGTCAAAAAGGGAAAAAAAAGAAGAAACCTTCCTAATTAGCTCATTTTGAGGCTGGAATGTTATTAAATTGTTGAGCCAGTTTAACTGCAGTTGGGATAAAGAAACTGTTCCCTGAGCTTTCCTTCACTGCTTGGAACCAATAGGTTTGAGATTAACAGCCCAAGTGTGCTTTCAGTAGAAAGGGTCAAACTAGTTCTTCCTTTGGTGATTGAAAAAAACAAAGAAACTAAAAATGCTAAATAACTGAAGTTTCTCAGTTTCAAAACCGGAGTTTTGAAACAACAGTGGAATTTGTGGCCTTCAGTGGCCTAAAGGACTGTTCTCTACCCTTTGCAAAAAGCATAATCTGGTTTTGAAAATCAGTTGAGAAATACACTGATTGTATTTAAGTATTCTCCTAAATTCACTTCTGAACTTAGCAATTAGAATTTAATGTGACAAGAATGTATTTACATGCATGCTTTCACACAGAGAATGAAAACATCTCCATAATTTAAGAGTCCTGGTAAATCCCATGGTAACCTGACAAAATGGAGGGGAGGAAGACATTTTCAAAACAATTGTCTAAAACCTGAGATTTTCAAACTGCCTTTTTATTTAGGACACATGTTGATATTTACATAAGCTGATTTTTTGTTGTTGAGTGTTGAAGAAATAATTGAAAAAATACATTTACAGTATTGCTCTCATAAGCCGAATCTTTTATGAGTTTGATATCATCCTGTGATAAATACTAAGCACAAATAATCCTGCAGCTGCAGTTCCTTATTGCCCCTCCTAGTTGTGCATGGTTTGTGCTATGTAAGATTAGATTTATTGTAGGCTGTACTCACAAGGTTTCCACACCAGCTTTCCCACCCCTCTCCTGAGGTGTCTTTTTTCTGTGTATGATGTGCTTGGCTGTCAGGTTTGTGGAAAGAATTGTAGTACCAAGGAACAAAACACGTGTATTGAGGTGGTGTTTTTGTGAAGGCTGGGAAGGGGCTGCATCTTGGAGGCCAGGCACGTGTGCTGGGTAGGTCAGGAGGAAAAACACCTCTGCTGATGCTCTGACAGCTCTGTCTTGGGTTTCTGTTTGTTTTTTGGGCACGTGGTGGCTGTGTATTAAAGGCAGCTGCAGGCAGCTGCTTGGCTTTTGTCAGCTGCTCTGGTCTGGGGGGACCCTCAGCCAGCCTGGGACACCCTGGGGACACTTTGTGCTCCAGGAAGGATGGGCAGAGTCCCTGCAGCTCCCTGCTGGCTCCAGCCTGGGGCTGTGCCCTCCAGCAGCTGTGGCTCTGCAGAGCAGCTGGAGCAGCTCCTGTCACACCTGGGAAGGGCTCAGGCTCACCCAGGGCAGCTCCACTGCCAGTGTGGAGACACTCTGAGCCCTGGATCTGCATGGGCTGGTGATGAGCTGGCCTTCTGCCCCCCAGTTTCACCACCATTCATACCAACAAGTGCATGTCATTTACAGAAATGGAGAAGGAAAGTCACTCTGTAATTCATGAGGTGTAAGTTTTAATTATTGCAGTGACCTTTCTGGCTGTCCTTGTCTTTCTGCTTATCCATTGAACTGTGCATTAGACTCCCTGACTTGAAAGTAAATGATTTTCTGACTTGTGGGAGAGCAGGGATCCCAGAGCAGGTTCCAGCAGTGCTGCTCTGACCTGCTCCTGTGGGCAGTGCTGAGTGTGTTCCTCAGATGGAATTACCCCACAGGAGGGCTCTGTGGGTTTTAGTGTCCTCAGAAGGGCTTTTTGAATTTATCCTTTCAGTTCCCAAAAAAATTCTCCCTGTTGACTTGAGTGAGTGTGGAATCTTGGTTGCATTATTGTATTGGTCATTTAAACACCTCTTTACCCCTCTCTGTTTGCTCATCCAGCTCCAAACCTGTCCATGCAGGAGGTGGATCCTCCTGTGCTCCTGCACAGAAACAAGAGCTTAGGCAGGTGTTTTATCACTTAGTGTGTGAGCTGACACAGGCAGGACTTGGGAACAGCCACAAAACCAAGGGTGAATTGCAAAGATTAAATTTGTTTTTGTTCTGTTCAGACTGGGGGACTCCCCAGGCCAGAACACCTGGTGGGAAGGCAGGTCCCTGCTGCAGGGTCACTGCTGGTGTCACTGTCCCAGGGACACACACAGGTCTAGTTTGGTGTGCTTGGATCATTCCCACAGCAGGGCAGGAATCCCCAGCGTGCTGGGATGGTCTCTCCAGGCCTGTGTTACCTAAACACAGATGTTCTACTTGTCAAGTACTCAAGACTAAGCAACAATTAGGATGATATACGTGTTCTTCTACAGCCCAGCTACAAGTCACTTGGATGTGCTCAAAATCCTCACCTTTCCTCCATTTATTTTCCTACACCTATTAAAAGTGATTATGCAAAACACCCCTTTCCTGCTGCTTTAGCAAATTTCTGTCTTGCATTTTCCGCTCCAATTTATCAAAAATATGCCATGTGCAAAATGTCCCTTTATTAGATGTGTGAGGAAAAGAGCTGCCAGTGATTAGATTGGCTGTTCGTGCTCTCTCTGCTGGTCCAGCATAACCAACATTTGCTTCCTGAACATTAGCCAAATATTATCTTCTCTCCAGCTGGATGAGGATGTTTCATCATCTTTAAAAACTGAGGTGACCATTATGTTGTTATTGTTAGGCAATTATTTCCTGTTCCCATACAAATTTACCCTCTGACCAGTTCTGGCCATGATGTATCTGGCACAGAAGCCAGTGCAGACTAATGAAGGCTTGTGAGAGCTGCTGTCACTGTAATGCAATTTGTCACCTTCTACCCTGCTGCCTTTGCCACTGCTCCTGCTCAGGAAATGCATCTGTCATCTTTATCAAGGCTTCCTACCCCTAACTGATTACCTTGCTTGCAAAAGGAAAAAATGCTGAATTCCAGTGTCTGTCCCAGAGTGAAGAGGAGCATGTTTCATGTTCTTCTTGCCCAGTGCCTGAGCTCAGCAGGGAGCTGGAGCTGGCTGGGGGCTAAATTAACTTGCTAAATGTACACAAAAGATGGAGCCACACTCCCTGGAAGTGAGTGAAAGGATAAAGGATAATTCTTTCCAGACATTAGGAAAACATTGTTGGCAAAGAGGTTACACAAACCCCAGAGCAAGGCCCTGGAGAGGCTCTGGAATCACTGGGTTTGGGTGTACTTGTAGAGTTGTGAATTCTTTTAAAAAAGACACTTTGCTCAGAAATATATTATGATTGATTTTGATTTTTCCTGTAAACACTTGTATAGGTATTTAAGTGCCTCTAAATAAGCATTTTATCTCAGCAGTAGGTTATTCATAAGTGATTTTAGAAATGAAATAGGTGTGGGGAACAGAGGCCATTTGTTCCTGTCTGTTTTTGAAGCACCTGGAGTGAGTAGAGGGAGAGATGAGGCACTGAACTGGATGGTCACTGTTCTTCAAGGCACAAAGCTCTGTTCAGACTCCTGACTTGCTGAATGTAAAACCTTTCTGGGTTTACTGGTTCATTTCAGTGCTCTGCATTAGAATTCTGTTTCTCACACAAGTTGCCAAGTTTTACTTTTATCTTGATGTAGATTAGAAAGCTTTTCTCCCTCCTGCCACCCCATCCTCCTCCCAGCTTTACTCCCTTATGTTATAAATGGTGTGACCAATACATGAGACTGTGTGGGGGAATCACCCTTGCAGAATTCAGTTTTGTCTGCCCTCTTACATGACATGTAAAATTTAGTTTGAACCCTAAAAACTGTAATATTAATCTCACACAGAGTTATGAGTTTTAAAATGATTATTTGTGCTGGTAACATAGAGGGGAAGAAAAGTAAGCAGCTGGTTTTACTTTTTTAATATTTCAGCTAATTTTTTTTTAGATTTTTTTTTTTTTACTTTTTCCATAATCTCCTGCTTTCCTCCTTTTCCATTTTGTAACACTGTTATGCAGATAAGGATTTATAACATGTAACCTTAATAGTACTAAACACTTGTTAAATTGGTAGAGATTTGGGAGGAGGCCCAGACTAATTAACACACATTTCTATTCTATTGTCAGTGTTTAGTGGATCTTAGGACCAGATCTTTTTGGAACTAAAGTTATACTGAAGGCATGTTGAAAATAGAAAATCAAGTCATATATGGCCACCTTGACAAACATTCTGTTCCTGGAATAATGCTTGTTTTTTATAAGTAACAAGACATGCAGTATAAACAGTGAGTTTCCCTTTTGAAACATTGTTTATAATGATATAAAGCCCCCTGGAATTATCCTCAGGTGTATCCATACACCTCTGATTTCACAATTTCTCTTCCTTAAGAATAGAATAATTGAATAATGAACAATTTTACTACAGGAAGTCCTGAGAGTGATCTTTATTAAAGCTCAGAACTTAACTGGTTGCTTATAAAAACACAGAAGCTAGGAAAAAAAATATGATAGAACTCTGTATAAATACTTAGTAAAATATCTTTAAAGGTCCCAAATTAGTAAGGGATGATTACAGCACAAACAGGGTGAGACTTAAGTTCAAGTGTATTAAGCATGTGATCTTCTCTGGCTATTTCAAGTTGTGCCTGGTGCCCCCAGGGAAGGATCCTGCTCAGGAAAGCCCCGTGCTGGTGAGCAGCAGAGGATGCAGCCTGGCAGGGCTGAAAGCCAGCTCAGATAATCCAGTCTGTAAGAAAAACGATTCAGCATCTCTTGGGTGATTTTCTACAAAGGCCTTTGAAAGAACAAGAACATGAAGGAAGTTTTGTGTCATCAGAATTTTCTGCCTTTTGAACCTTTTCATTGCTTGGCTCCCATTTCATCAATTGAGCTGATCTTAGTGGAATTCTCACCGTCTTCCAAGTGTCTGCTTGACCTTCTGTTGGGTCAGGACCCAATGCCCTGCTATTAAAGGCCGATGCCCTGTGATTTAACACACTATTTCTCAACGTTTCTCTCCCTTCTTCTTTGCTCTCCAGCTCAGGAGTGTCTTGGCCAGCCGTGGTTTTGTATTCCTCTTGTCACTGCAGCATGCTGCTGCTCAGAAATGCAGCTTGGGAGTTGCCATTGTCTGCTTTTCACTGCTAAAACAAGCAGCTCTGGTTCCAGCCTCTGTTTGCCCTCTGGAACGTGTCAGAGTGTCAGGGGAATGTGGATTTAAGTGGCTTGTCACTGGCTGCTAATGCAAATCCTTTGTTGTTAATCTCGGTGTAAGGAAATACAAATTTGGAATTACTTGACAGGATTCTGCTGAAATCCTTGGCATTGGATGCCTTGTAGCTCCCACTAGTGTTTGAAATTTTGGTCTACTGGCACATACCAGACAACGTTTCCTTTCAAATAAACTATCTAAAACGTTTAATGTGTTTTTATGTGAGGATTTTCTTGTTTCTTCAATTAAAGGATCAAATACAGTCGAGTATTTGCACGGGGTATGTAGAGAGATGGTGGAATTCCTGTTCAGGGTTCTTTTTAAGAAGAAAAACCAGTAAGAATGGATGGTTGCTGTGTAGGTTTGATGGTGCTTCAGAGATGCTGCATTGTCCAGAACACTTCCAGGCACAACTGAGAGCTGCTTATTTGTCCTCAGAATGAATGCTTTATTCCTGTTTGTGGAAATTTCAATGGTAGTTTCTTAAGGAAGAAAACATAATTTTTCACCCAAGCTGCTGCAAGGTATAAATGCATTTAGCATGTCTTCATCTCAAATTCTGTAGTGTGAATCATATGGAAATGATTTGAGCAGAAGTAATTTTGGTTGTTGGCCAGATTTTAATTTTTCACTGCCCAACTGTTTTTCACATGTTTATTTACCTGAAGATGAGAGAGCACCAACCAATTAGCATATGGTTCTAGGAAACACAACGGATATTCCAGTTAGTAAAAAAATCATTTAAATGTGTTATTTGTCATCAAGGTGCATGATATGTGACTGGCCTTTTAATGGCTTTTAGAAATGTGCTTCACATAATTTGAAGCAAGCTTTCTTATCAGTATGTCGTGCAATTAATTTAATCTTGTTTCTGTTATTTCCACAGTATTTTTCAATTCACTGAACCTCATTACATTTGCAAGTGCATTAAATTAGAGTCTGGATAGAAGAAGAGAGATGATAATCAGTTAATTTAATTATATTTCTAGGTTTGCCCATTTAATGACATGTCTGCCATTGTTGTTGCAGCCTTTACTGTGCAGGAATTAGTTCTGATTCCATGTAAAGTTTGTGTTATCTGATAACTCCTGACAACTGCTGCAGCCACATGTTCAGTCATTTAGGAGTCTAATCAAAAGTCATTTACTTTCAGCCTAAAGGCTACAATATGGAATACTTCCACTGTATTCACTACACCATTTTTTGACTCTGCATATGTGGGAATGTTTTTGCAGAGCTTGACACCATGAATTAAGAAACACAGCTTCATGTTCTTACAGTGATTGCAGGAGCAAGGAAATGTCCCACTGCACAGGGCTCTTCAGCCACCTAACACTGCACCTGGGTATGTTCTTGTTTTTGAGGAGGAGACAAAAAACACCTCCCAAAACTCACCATTTTGCAGTCCTTCATATGAAATGGTCTTTACTTTTACTAATAAAATTATGTGGTGGTTTAGGCAGATACTACAACTTGAATTGTAGTGCTCAGCTTCTAACATGGTGCCTGTCAATGTTACTGCTTTTTTGCAGTAAATAATTTATTTTTATACTTTTGCAACTCTGCAATTTTGGTTTTTTTCCTAAAGTTTTGTGCCATAAGTTTGAAATTTCAAGGTGCATGACATTTGCCCTGGCATCTGGAAATCCTAAGGATGGGGCTGCTTAGACTCCAAAGCTGTGCTGCACTATAAATTATCTGGATCAATTGTGCAGCTCATTAAAGGCAGATCTATTAAGGCAACAGTTTTGGTTTTTAGACATTTATAGATTCCCAGTATGAATGTGAGAGAGAGAAATTTAGCTCTGAAGTGCAAAATGTTCCAAGTTCCAATGTTCTAAGATGGCTGCTTCTGAGATTTTTAGTGATTTAAGATTTGGAATTTAAATCTTAAATCTTAATCGTTTAAAATTAGTAGCAGAAATCACCCATAAATGAGGAAGAAAAAAAGATTAAATCCAAATTTTACTAAACTCTGAGAACTGCTCTTCTGTTCCTATATTTTGGAAGGTGAAACAATTAGGTTTACATTTATATTTACTATTTTTACATGGTGAGGCATCCTGTGGCTGCAATGCAAATAATGCACACAGGTTGTGTACATGAAGTTTCTTTTTCTGGAAGAACTTTCCACTAGAACAAGACTTTCATGTCACAAGGTCCCATGGCCTGTTCTGTTAGCCTGGCAATCTGAAGAGTTGCTGGAATGTTTTGCAATGGAATAGATGGATTAAGCTTTTCAGGATAAAGATATTTTCATATTTCTGATGCACTTAATGGCAGGGAAAAACCAGAAAATTTAGTATATTTTTGAAAGTGAGACCTGTGTGTGGGTGCAGAGTGGGAGAGTCGGCCTGAACCAACTCAGAAGGGCTGGATTTGTGGAGCTGTCACTGCAGAAATGTCACATTGTCCCAGCTGTTCCCTTCAGGGGTAGAATAACCCTGCTGCCAGGGGATTGTTCCCTGCTATGGCTGAGTAAAGTTGTTGTAGACTGGTCAGTTGTGGAACACAAGTTTGGCTGTTCAGATTATGAGAGATAGATATCCTACTTCTCCTGGGCTTTTTTAACAACTCTTTCCTGGCTTCTGCCTTGCCTGATTTGATGAATCCCATATTGCATTACACATCTTCACTTCCGTTTACACCTTTCTCTTTTTTTAAATTTTTTTTTCTCACTTTCACTTTCTTTTACTGTGAATTTTGTTTTGGCAAGGATGACTGATAGACAGGCACTTGGTTGGATCCAGTGGATTCGGTGAAAATTAAAAATAGAACAATTCTCCATATCTTATTTTTTGTGAGGAGGAGTTAGTCAGGGACAAACCTCCTTCTCTGTTTATCTTGCAGGTTTCCAGCTGGGCTTTGAGGACCACGTTTGTTTTGAGTTACAACTCACAATTCTGTAACACTGGCAATTTTTAAACCTTATTATTTTTCCAAATAAGTACAGTCTCTCTGTTCAGCTCCATTGGAAATAAGTGCTTTGAATTTCTGCCAGTACCCAGGGTCTCTGGCAGAGTCCCCTGGAAAGCTGCATGGGCCAAAATGTAATGTCATGCCTTTATACTGGCAAAATCATTCCTGGGAGACTGCAGAGCAGGGATAAATCCAGCTGCTTGTCCAAACACAGAAATAAAGCAAGGATTTATTAGCTAGTTTTGACTGCAATTTTGTCTGATTACAAGAGTCCTCAGCTAATGCTAAGGGCAGAAAAACAGGCCTGCTTTAACTGGATTGCAACAGGGAGAATGAAATAGATTTAATTAATAGAGCAGTGAAATTTTTGTTTAGCTATTTGATATATGGGATAAGAAAGCCTCTTCTTAAATCAGGATAAACCAACTTGCTTGATCATCATCCTACATTGCAACAGTTTTGTATTCTCTACTTAACCTTTCTAGAAAATGTTTTGTTGGTTTTGTTTGTTTGTTTTTTGGTTTTTTGCCCTGGTTTTGTTTTTGTTTGCTTGGTTTTTTTGGTTGGGGTTTATGGTTTTGTTTGCTTGTTTTATTTTTTTTTGGGGGGGGGGTTTGGTTTTGTTTGCTTCTTGTTTTTTGTTTTTTTTTCGTTGGGGTTTTGTTTGTTTGTTTGTTTTTGTTTTTTTGCTTTGTTTCAAACTTGTTAATTACCTATGACTTATTTAATGATGCTTGCTGTAACGTGAGTGGTTCTGCTCTCTTTGTTTTTGTCAGTTGACTTTGGTATTTTCCCTCCACCTGGTATCTTTGGAGGGACTGGAATAGAAGGATGACATCCCTTAGAATTCTGTGTTGGAAAAGTACTGTGTTTCCCTTTCTGGCAGGAAGAATTCTTCCAAATCCCTCCTTGGTCTGAGCTTGACATCTCATTATTTGACTCAGCTGTTTCTGTTTCACCTTCACCCAGTTAATTAAGTAACTCATTGAATGTATTATTCAGCATTTGATTCTGCTATCTGAGTCGATGAGAGATGGAATTTAAAAAATAAAAAAAAAAANACCAAGAGAAGGCATTAAATGTATTTAAAAAATAAAAAAAAAAAAAAAAGAAAAAAAATCTCCTTGATGGGATTAGTGGAAGGATTGTTGCTGGACACGGTGGACTGAGATGAGCCCGAGCTAATGGGGTTGGCAGTGCATGAATCACACCCTGCTTGGGGCTGCTGGGACAGGACTGGGATTAGTGCTGAGCATTCCTTTAGCACCCTGACAGCACCTGTTCGTTGTTCCAGCACATCTGCAGGGTTCCAGGTGTTCTTTGGCCCTGTTTCCATCTCCCTTTCCCTGCTCAGGCATCCTATGGCTCTGTGTCAGCTCTGGGGATGGGCTTCGGCTAATTTTTTTTTTTTTAATTTATTTATTAGAAATGTAAACAGGAGTGTTCTGTGAATGAGCAAAATCCAGTCTTCAGCTGTAAATGATCCATTTGCATTTCCATCCCTTTGACTTTGACTGCCTTTGTGACTAAACTTGTGTATAAAAGAGAGGTGTTACTACAATTAAATTAATTCCCATTTTGCTTTAGACTATTTTGCCTTAATATTTACATTAAGCTACTGAATTAAACATGACTAAAAATAATATTCTCATTCATGTAAAACCTTCATATTTTTATCATATCAGTTAAAGCAAACCTTTTAAAATATTTTTTATAAACCAAAAGTAAGAAAAAATTACTGTCAGCAGAGAAATCTAGTCTCAGAGTATGATATGAATTTTGGATACAGAACATTGAAGTGTAGGAATGCACAGACTGATTCATACAATGTATGAATAAGTACAGTATGGATGTGAATATTTTCCTTTAGAGTCCCAGAAAAGTTTTCTGGTTAATTTGCAGTTCTGATAGAGGTGTCTCCTTCTCCTCCAGGGCTGGGCTGTCCTTTCAGCTTTGACCAGAAGCACCTTCTGGGCTCTGGGAATCCTTAGCTGGCAGGAGTCCAGTGAGAGCTGAGAATTCCCAGGGAGGTGTTCTCAAAGTGACACTGGTGTCAGCCACCAAAAAGCCACTGGAAAAATCCCAGTCCAGTTTTCCACAAAACATTGGATACTTTGTCTCTACAATGGTTTTACAATATATGAAATAGTTTGAGTGAATCAGAACAAAAACAATCACCAGAAAATTCTTCTTGTTGGTTTTCAGTGATCAATACTTTTTCTCCTGATGCAGCTCTGTTATATTTAAGAAGTGGGAGCTCTGTTCTGAAAGGTTTCATGGCAAAACAAAAAGCAAAATGTAGCAGATTCTGGTTTTGTGTAATTAATGTTCCTTCTGCATTACATTTTGAAGATTGGGGTAGCTCCTATAGCCAAATCCTAGAGCTTTTTGAAGGTACATGTGCTCTAAATTTCAGGTAAAATAAACTAAGTCCAATCATTGTTTTAGTTGAATATATACCTACTATTTTCCCTTTTCAGATAAGAGTACATTTTGCCTTTAGCTTAATCTGCTTTTGGTCTGAGCAGTGACATACTTTTGGATCTTGATATACCAAGGGGAAAGGATGACTTTTGGTAGGAGTGATGGCTTTGGGATAGACTCTGACCTCTTTGCCTTGCTTTTGCAGATGCAGTTTTGTTAACCCAGGAGGTTATTGTTCTCTGCAAGGAAAAATAAGTGTTTGGAGTGGGATATCTCCAGATTAGTATTCTGGCAGGTACCTTTTTATACTCATCTTCTTGCTAACGAGAAGATACCTAAATATTTTATTAAGCTACTAAAAGACTGAGAACATTTTATGAGACATGAACTTTAATGAGACATGAAGTAGAAAAAAATTAGACTCAGTCTTTCAATAATTTGGAGCAGTGAAAAATGTTAACTGTCTTATCCTACTAACAAGGGTCCAGAATATATACAATTGTACCAGCAAACTGAATTTGTATTCAGTTATTTTCTTGGTTTGAACTTGTTTTGAATCTCAACTTTTTATGTGCTCTTCTGGAGAAAAGCTCTACCAATATTTCTTACTGCTTTATTCCAACGAGAAAAGAAGTTAAAACATATAAAAATTTAACTAAGTTTGGGGACTAATTTAATGTACAAAAACTTATCTAGATTTGGAGAAAACAAGCAGTTAATCAGATTCCTTTTTATAATGTATGATTGTCTAAGAGCCTATGACTGGTTTATATTTGCACATTTGCATTGTATAATAACATGTTCAATAGCACTGTACATTTAGTGGTGAATTTATTTACTGTTTGAATCAAAATCATTCATGAAATGTGACTTTTTCTTTCTCTTCTTTGCTATTTAAATAAGGCTATATATTAATTATGCTGTATAGGGTAATAAACAAACTTCTCAAATTATTTTAACTGTGAAAGTTGAGCAATGACTTGAAAATTGACATATATACTTGATGAATACATGTGGGTTTAATTCATTTGCACTGGTGCATTGTCTTTTAGAATTGAAATATTCTTCACCTGAACTTAAATACCAAGTGAATTACTTCTTTTAAATTCTCTAAAAATGTTTGGGGCTGTGCTGAGTCACAGCAATTATAAACACAACAGCAGGTAAACGCCCAGTTTTTCATAGTGTTTCCTCTGTATTTTCATTGCTCTACAAATCTAACATTGTTATTTTCTAGAGTGCATGACACATCCATTTCCATTCAGTTCTGTGTTCTTATCTCAGAATTCTGTGCTCGCACTTGAAATATTAATGACTTTAGGCACAAGTTATATTAATGGAACAGTTATGTCTTTTGGGTTTAAGTATCATTAATTTCAGGAAACTGCTTCTCATGAGAGTAATCAGAAGCAGCTGTTGGTTTTGCTGAAAACTATTAATGCACAATTAAAAAAACCCAGTGACTCTAAGGAAACAGAGCTGTTTGCTGGAAGCATACCTTTGCTCTGCCTTGCTGTGGCCATATATTCCCAAATTCAAACACTGTGGTGGCTGTTTAGTGTGCACTGAATTTCTAGCTTTCGCTGTGCCTTTTAAATACACCACACTGAGGTTTGTTGAAAATGTATGCACTAAAAAATTCTGAAATGTTTCTTCTTGAAATAAAAGGCCATAGAGTATTATTCACATAATATTTCAAATTACAGCTTATTTAGTTCTCTAGTGTTAGACTATTTTCCATGTGTAAAGGGTGATTTTAGTTACAAAGCTGCTGTAAGTTATTTTCTGGCTGACTTGTTTGTCCTCTGGAAGATTTACCCCGAGTGCTTCTGGCTTGGGGCAAGCCCAGCTGCAGCAAGCACCGTGTGCTGGTTCTGCTGGTACTGGATTATTATACTCACCTTTTACTGCCTGGGGGCTCTTCTCACCTGGGAATGCATTTTAGCAAAGGGGAATCACTGCCCCAGAGGAGCTGGGAAAGGGGGAGCCTTGTCCCTTCCAGGCAGAGCAGAGCACCAGGGCTGATGGACATAAGGGTTTAGCTGGTGTGCATATCTACAGTGTTCAGGAGCAACCCTGCATTTCTGAGAGAGCTCCAAAACAGCTGGAGATGCCCAGTTGCACTGAATTCCTTCCAGTGTTCTGTTCTATTTGTTCTGTAGTACCAGAGGGATGTTCTCTGTGGTGCTTCTCACCCTGGAAGTTACTCACAGATCCTTGCATGTCCTGGTCACCTTTTCTCAGCTTCTTGGAACCAGTCTGTCTGATTATAAGCCTTTCTTTCCAGCAGTTCTACTGAAATCTCTGCAATATGTGGGAATTTCTGTAGAGTTTCTCAAGAGAGTTGGTCAAATCTATTTCCTTGCTGTGCCATCACTTGCTAAAGCTGCAGCCTTGCAGCATTTTTGAACAGCCAGACCTCTGGGTGCAGTTTTCTTTTTTAGCTGAGGGACCTCCAGGATTCCTGGAGCCACACAGCTGCTCAGATATTTAAACACCTGAGATTTTGTTCTGCTCCAGCTGGGAGTTGCACACCTGGGAATGTGTGTTGCTGAAGTCTGTGCTCATTTTATTCTCCCCTAGGAAATGCAGGTCTGCCTCTGCTGTCAGCACTGCCTCTCACCAAGTGACCAGGCTTAAAAAGTAGGCATCTAAATCTGTTTTGGTAAAAAATAACTCACAAAATAAGCAAGGACTGTGGAGAAGCTTCACTAATCCAAGAAAGGAACCTGTAATTATTTTTATTGTTATTAATATTGTTATTGTTAATTTGGTGAGTTCATTTCCTTCCTTTTGTTTGCCTTTGTGGTTGTTCAGGATGGTATTTGCAATGGAAGCCTTTGGAGCACGGCCTTGGAGTGCCTCTTGTTCCATGGTTAGTGCACCATGACAGCAGGTGGAGATGAAAGGAATAGAATTGCTGGGATTTCTTTCATATTAAAAGTACTTCTTTTGAAGAATATGGGAACAGCTCTGCTTTTAGGTTATCACTCTCAGCCAGCAGAGCTGTTTTCCCATCTCCCCCAGCCTATCTGAAGCTTGTAGGGATCCCAGTTCATACAATTCTCTAGAGGGCTTTCTGTTATCTCCTTCTCTCAACTGACAATTTCCCTGTCCAAACCTGAACCAGGCTATCTCATTTTCCTCCTTTTTCTCTATTGCATTAAAAAACAGCTTTGAAACTCCTCTGTTATGACTCTAATACTGGCTGCACATGCATTTGTTTTCCTGCCTTGAGCCCAGATCAAGGCCTGTCTGCACACTGGGCCACTCTTGTCATGGGTGAACACGCCCAGTGCTGCATCTCAGCTCAGGGTGTTTGTGTGGTATCACCAGTACCTTGCAATGTCCTTAATTTTCAAATGCCAATTTTCTCAATCAGCCAAAATACCATTTTCTGAAAAACTTTTATTCAAGTCTACTTGTTTTCTCTAGGCTTGAACCTACCTGCTATTGCTGGATGTGGAGTTGGAAATATTTTTCCTAGTTTAAAAGAAATAATTTCTCCTTTGAAGTGTGTATTTGTAACAAAATATAATAGCAATTAACTAAGGTATCAACACAGTGTCATGGCCACCAAAATTTCAGTGGAGAATGTAAACATATGACCTATTCTAAAGTAGGTTAAACAATATTCATTTTTAGTGTTGTAGATTGTAATTTTCCAATTCTCTTTTTCTGTGAAACATTTATATTTATGTCATATCCCTGGCTTTTTATTCAGTGTGTTTTCCGTGGTCATTAATAAGCCTGCAACTGACTTGTGAGTAAAATAAAAGAATCTACAAAACATGAACTCACTGATTCACTAACACACAAAGTAACTAATTTTTCATTATTGTAATGTTCAATGCATACAAACATGGATTGCAGTCTCTTTTTTTTTAGGCATCTAAATCTGAAATGAGAGTAAAAGAAAGTTAAATATATGTAGGCTCTCATCTTTCCTAAATGTTTGAAACATCCACAGAGGCAGCCTTGTCTGGATGCTGTGCCAAAGGAACATCACTTAAGTAGTCATTGTGATTATTATTTTTGGAATTAACAATTATTATTTCATCTTGTTGAAAAACCTTATAGTTTGTTTTTGGTCAGAAAATGATGTGCTAAGAAACAAAGTGGTTACAACAAGAGCTTTGTAGAGTACAGAGTTGAGCCCCTGGCTAAAATGGTGGTGGGTGGCTGAAATTCCTGTGGGGAGGTGGGCATGGAAACCTCCCCCTAAGCCCTGTGGCAGTTTCAGAGTTAAGGCTGTTTAGTGTCTCTGAGCTTTCACACTGCTGCCTTTTGATTGCTTGGGGGTTTCACCAACACAAATGCAGTTTTTCAGTGTTTTTTTTTCAGCTGTCAGAAATCCTGACTCAGATTTTCAATTGCTTTTTCAGCTACTTCAGTTCTATAGAATGTACTTGATGAATTTGGAGCAATTAGAAGTTAGACTGGGAAAGGTGTTTCTACATTTTGGGCTACAGAAACCTTCTCTGTCACTGTTCAGTGCTGTGCTTTTGGCCCTCAGTCACAAACCCTGAGTGCTCCATATTCAGGATGTCAGAGTTCCTGCCTCTGTTGAAATACAGGCAGCTATTACCACTCTTAGTGCTCCAGTTGTCTCCTTCTACCCTGTATTGTTATTTAAATATTTGGTTTACGTATTCTATATGTAAAGTAAGTTCTTACACTTTTACAGAATTGAGTATGAATTAACCATTAAAATTTCCTAGTCAAACTTAGATTCTAGAAAATGATTCATGACCTTAACTAGTTTCCCATATGAAGAAATCAACCTGCTGATCAGAAGCTGCCTCTACTCTGGTGGAGTCCCCTTGCACTTCCAAATTCCTGACAAGCAGCAGGCAGTGGCTGATGAAGTATTTGCCACGAATGGCTCCTGAGAATTCTGTTATTTTTGCTTTTGAGGATTCCAGGTGGGAATTATGTGAAGTACAGTTAGCTGCAGCCTTCAGAAGACATTGGGGGAGCTAATTCTGCAAGTGCTCTCTTGTTATTTTATTCCTTCAGCGTTGCAGGAGTTCTGAGGACAGGAGGGGATTCCAGTTCTTCATCTGCTGCTTGCTTGTGGTCCTCCAGAGCCGGTGATAATTCTGATATGGGCTGCCTGGGTTTTTGAACCTTTCTTCATTAATTACAGTGAGATGTGTGCATAGTGGAGAGCCAGCAGAGGCAATGTTTAGTGGAGCAGCTCTGCTGCAGAATTTCAGTGCTCAGCTGGTGCCAAATCCTGTCCCAGCTCTGCTTTTCTGAAGCTTCTTTAGATCTCTTGAGCATCAGCTTCATGTTGGCTTTACTGGATCATTATACCCCGTTAAGAAATTGATTTTTCCAGCCTGATAAGTTGAAAAACAAAACAAAAAAAAAGTGTTAGTTGTTGGTGACTATCTGATGTGATTTACTCAATATTATCCTTTGATTATCATCACATAATTTTATGGAATGTATTTCTCTGACTGCATCATTAATATCACTAAACTCAGTAACAGTGATTCCAGTGTAAAAGGATAATTTTCAACATTTTTGTTGTAAAGTTAGCCACAGTTTTAGATGTTCTTTTGAACTTGTTATAAGGAATGATGAAATTGCATGGTTAATCAGTTTAAGCAGTTAAAGATTCACTAGCAGCAAAAAAATATTTTATATTTGGTGGGAATTTAAAGCTACAGAAACAAGGAAACAAAACTGGTAGCAGATCTCAGATTAATGTACTTCGAAGTTCTTTATTATTGATCAGTTTTGAGGCAGTTTTTACCAGTTATGACTGCAACTCCACATCATTCCAGGAATTCCAAAGGGAAATAATTTCTTTATCAGGATTTCTTCAGTGAACATTGCTCGCCCTAACAACTTGTTGATTCTATTTTTACTTGTGCATTGATGGTATGTCTTTTATGAGATAATGGATGGTGGAAGAGTTTGTGTGACTCAGGTGTTTTAAGGACAGCCTTTGTATACAAAACTGTTATATGTAGAAACACAAAATGGAAAGGAAGACATAAAAATAGTGACTTAAAAAAGCCTCTTTTCCTAATTTTGTACTAATGCACCTGTAATCCTTCTAAAAAACCAGAATTTCCAATAAATTACCTTATAAATTCATTTAATATTTACAATTTTGATGAAAATATGCTTAATTTTATCCATTTAAAGGGATTTTAGGATGCTTTCAGGCTTCAGTGAGTGCTGAAAAGCAGTTAATTAGGTTTGTGTTTAAGGATACATGTTTTACAGAACAGCAGCTCTGTTTTAGTGGAAGATATTATTGTAATTCTTCTGTTTCTGTTCAGCTAGGATGCAACATAACAGTATTTTACTTTTTAGAAGAGTGTATATAATGGTTGTCTTCCAGAGGATATATTAGTTGTGTTTTCACAGGTAAATGCATGGCCATACCTGAGTACCTTAGTGCTGTTCTGAATGAATTTATAAAATTATCACTCTCTCTTTTATAATAGAGAGTTAAAATATGTTTTTTATAAAACACTGTTCTTTGCTTTTTGGGAGAAAATTTAAATATTAGTTTTGGCCTTATTGTAGCAAGGAGTCTGGACCTTAATCTGCCACATGTGTGAAATGCTTTCACATGAATTCCTTGTGTTTTGGGTGAGCACAGAAATCAGCACCTTGCAGTGATCCCTGTGATAAGACAGCCCAGCACTGCCTGGGATCTCACATTTCCTCTTGGGATACGCTCATGGCACATCTGAGGTGCAACTCTCGTTATCATTTCCGTTTTTCTGAAGAGTACACCCCTAAAATTTGCCCTAAGAGCAAGAGGAAATGCAAAGTTTATAGGTGGAGCTGTTTGGAGAGTTTGTAATTTGATGCACTTATATAAATCTGAAACTGGTTAAATTGCAGGAATCCAGTGACAAAAACTCCTTAGATTCAGGTTTGTTTGTTTGTTTGTTTTGGTCTCTTTTTCTTGTTTAGATTTTTTTTTGGGGGGGGGAAGTTTTGGTTGTTAGTTAGTTAGTTTGTTTGTGTTTTGTGGTTTGTTATTTTTTGGGGTTTGTTTTTTTTTTTCCACTTTTTTAGAGAGCACGGTATCCTAGATAGAAAAGTTTCAGCCTGTTTACATTATAACAGTGATTCTTTTCACTCAATCTAATAAACTACTATTTTATTATTGTTATTTTATTATTACTACTGCCACCACCACCACCCCAGTAAAATCCTTACAATTGATAAGGAATAGGAAGCCACTTTATGGGTACATTGTTTACTGAGCTGACATACTGCATATTAGTGGAGGCACAATCATTTTAATAGATCCACTCCTACCCCTCTTCACCTTGGTAAAGAATATTGGATTTTCCAGTTCAGTGAGTGCCTGGTCGTTATCATTCATGTGCTCTATTGCAGTTATTGTTAATGGTTATATGAACAGCAAAATAGGAAGCATATATCACCTGTCAGCCTGTGCTCTCTAAACCCATCTTGGGTTAAATTATAGTAGGATTGAAAGCAGAAGCTGCTAAAATTCAGGTTCCATGGAGAAGTTGTGGATTTTTTTTTTTCCCTCTAAGGTTTAGGATTTGTGTTCAGTCTTTAAGGAAAAAGTTTCGGTATATTAAGATCATAAATTCTGAATTGGTCTTGCCAAAAAGTAATTTAGAAAATTTACCAGATCAAATAAAAGAGTATTACATTGGTTTATAGAGAAAGAGGGAGAAATACATTTTTCTGCTCTAATGTGATTCTAACAACTTTCTAGTTTAAGGGAAATGTGTGCAGTTATACTTACCATGGGGTGAAAATAATTCATCAAAGCATTGTTCTGAGCTCAGGAACAGTGCCATTCGTGCTGCATCAAAAAGTGGGCTTTATGTAATCAGTTTTTTAGCTTTGAAATGGATCTACTGTCACTATTATACTTTGTTTTAAATTGTGCTGCTTAGGTACTATCCAGTATTCATGCTTGGGTAACTTGATTGCACTGGAAGAAAAACTTTATCAAAAGCACACACTTGTGTATTTTAGCCTATAATACAGAAAGAGCAGAGGGAAAATGTAATGTGGGAGTAGCACGTGGGGGTGATCACATCTCTGATGTAAATTTATCCCTCAGATCCTTTTGGCCATGCTGAGTTGGCATTTCTTAATACGAAATTCTTCATTTTGTGCAGAGTTTTTTGTTTTTTAAATGCCATCAGATTCAGTGAGATAATGTTTTAAATGGAATTTTGATGGCAATCTCTTTTTCCTGGGTCAACACATCATCTACTTCGTTAATAAAACTGTAACATTCACATTTTATCAAGTGTCAAATAGTTGAAGGTTACAGGGAAGAGATGAAGGATTCTCCTTAGGATTGTGTGCTGGTTTTGCATATAGGACATTTGGTGAGGAGGGAAGAAGCCACCCACAGAAAGTGATTTCTCTTAGAGGAGCTGCTGAGAGCTTCCTCTGTGTCTGACAAAAACCAGTCAGGGATTAGCTTTGAGAACTGACAACCTGTTAAACCACTGAGAAAGCTGAAGACACCTCTGTGAACACCCATGTTAAAAATGTACAGTAAATACTGTACAGTATTACACAGAGATATTTATTATCTACCCTCCAATTAAAAATACTGCTTTGGTTTATTAGGCATTTAAAGTATTTACTAGAACTTAGGAATCAATATTCCTTATTTAAAAAGAAAGCTAATTCCTCAGTGCATGTGGATCTATACACAAAACCATAAAATCTATGGGCCCAAGTGAAGAAATGGGTTTAGGGGTGTGAAGGGCCCGTGTGGTTTTATGGTTTGTTTGATGGGGAGAGGTTGGTTTGGCTTGGTTTGGTTTGGTTTTTTCCTACATCTCTTGACCAGCACTGAGACAGAGTCATCCTTTAGCAAGAAGATGCCAGGGCTGTTGGTGTCCAGTGATCCTTTGCTCCTCACTTTAGTGCTGCTCTATAGGGCAAAGTGTCTGTCTGGGGGAACAGCCAAGCAAAGGTGTAGGAAGAACCATGTCCCATGTGCATGCTGACTCCAGCAGTCCATGGATGTGGTGCTGACATTCCAGTGGAAACCAAGGGTGAAGTGCATCCCTGGGAGCAGAGCACGTGCTGGGGATGCTGAGTGCTGAGCATTTGGGAGCAGGGATACACCTGTGCCACTGACATTGGGCTGTTGTCATGGCAGACCTCCCTGCTGGGCTGCTGAGCTCCCCTCTGTGCCAGGGAATGGCTGTTGGACACTGGCTCTGATGTGACCAGTGTCGTTTTAGCTGTGTGCTTCTGAAAGGTTTGGGAAACCAAAAGCTTCTGCTGTCTTCATGACAGCACAGCTTGGCAGATGTTTCAAAGCAAACAGGGCTTGTTTACCCTACCCTGGGCATGGAAGAAGAAATAGCATGTCAGTCACTCTCTCCTTGCCAACAAGAACAAAAAACTCTCAGTATTGGTCGATGAGGAAACTTCTCAAAGCTAAATTATGCCAACTTGCTGCCTGAGGCTCCAGTCCAATTCTTTATTTCTCCTGGATGTTAAAGCAATAGCTGTTGTCATCAGAGCTCCTTTTGAATTTGTTCATGACAAGAACAGTCCTTTGGATGCAGTGTTCACTCATGCCTTGGCTTCTGCATTCTTATTACTGGGCTGACACAGCTCTGGGCCAGGAAGCTGAAATCATTTTCAGTGTATGAAGCACTGATAATTTGTGACCTGACTACTTGTGACTTTGGAGAATAGGGAGGAACCAAAACATTTAAAGTTTCTGATGGCTGTGAGTTAACCCCAGTAGGCAGCAAAACCCCACTCACTCCCCCTCAGCAAGGCAGAAGTGAGAAAGTTTGTGGGTTGTTTATTAAGGGAAGTCTTGAGTCTAATATGAAATTCTGCTTCACTGTTTAACTCAAGAAAGCATAGTAAATATATAGCCAGCTTAGTGGGAATGTAACTGTTTTGCTGCACAGAAACAGCTGTATTTGGTGAAAATATATTAAAAGCATAAAACTCAACTTCTTGTGATAATCAAAAGTGTAGTGTAATATCAAAGAGAAAATAGATTTTTACAGAGCTCTAATTTTCCAGGGCATTTCTGCAGTCATCACACATCTTCTGTCATTAAACAATTCCTGTCCTGTCACTCTGTAAGCTTGAAAAATCACTATTTGATTTCAAATTTATTCTTTTTATCACTACAAAGCCCAAAATGACTGAACTCCATTTAAAAGTTCAACAAAAATCCTCTTCAGTCTTGAAGGAACTTATTTTGTGAAAATTAGACTTAAGTGAAGTAGTTTTCTTATTGATTTATACCCTGTGCCCACACAGTCACCTCTCAGTAAACACAGGCTCCTTCCTGGCAGCCACTTCAGTATCTTCACTTCAAAGTGATTCTTCCTCCTCTCAGCATCCTCCCCTCTCTTTGGGGTCTTTTATCAGCTGGAGTAGGGCATGGCTTTGCAAGTGATGTTCTGTCTTTTCCTTAAGCACTCATTTATAAAAAATACAGGAATATCTTTGAGCTTCTATTTATATCCCTGTCAAATATGGCTAAATTTAGTAAAGATATTTTAAAGGGTTTTAGGTGTCTGAGCTACAAAGCAATTTTATATGCTTGTTTCCTTTAGGAAACCTGACTGAACAAAGATAAATTCCTTCAGGAATTGTGTTGTGCCCTTGTGCTGTTGTTAATTTGAAGACATAAACTGTCAAATTAGGTTTCTTTCTCTAAAAGTTGCATCTATGCTCTAGATATATATTGCCAATTGTCACCTTACCCAGCTTACACAGTGTGTGGCAGTGCTGAAATCACATCAGCAGCTTTCTCAACATTGAATTTATCAATTGATATCAATTATCAATATTAGCATTGAATTTATCAGGAGTATCTATTGACCACCTACATTGCAGTGATTTCAAACATACAACTATTTATGTGCTGCTGGTCTACCTGACACCTAAGGCAATTTTATTAGATAAATAAAATTTCATTTGAAAATCCAGTTTTAACAGTTTAAGACTGTTAAAATGTATGGTTCTGGAAGTTCCTGTGTATTTTCAGCTTTGAAAGTAGAGGGACATATAGGAAAGGAATTTCAGATTTGACCTGTAGGTCGAAATGATCTTGCATTCAGGAATCTTAAGTGTTTTTGTACTGTCCAAACTGACAACTTTACCAAATGTCAGTTTGTGTTGCCAGCTTTGAAAATGAAATATTTACTAGCTCAAATTTAAGTCTTAACCTGATCTAGGCTTCAAAAGCAAATATTTACAGCTGGATACTGCTATATGACTGATCCACATGTTCAAATTACATCTGTGTCTTCTGGAAATGCTGCCTGTTTTATGTGTGGGTTTGGGATATCCAAGGAGAAAGGTGAAGGTTTTACATTGGATACCTTTGCATCACTGGGCTAATGAAACATCTGTTTGGAGAGAGGAGGGGAGTGTGAGGCACGAGGATTCTGTGCTGTGCAGAGACGTGGCTGTGCATCCCTGAGTGTTTGGAGAGCATTAAGAAAAGGACAAGTGACTCCTGAAGGTGAGAGAAGGAAAAGAAAGAGGAGTGGGAAGCTTTTATATACTCCAGTCCATAAAGCTCCAGCAGCAGCAGTACCTGTTCCCTCAAACAAGGCTTTATTTAGGAAAAAGCCAAAACTTTCCTTGGGGGGAGAAATAAAGTTTTAACTCTTGATAGCCTTGAAAAGAGTAGAAGAGCATAAGCAAAGGGCTGGAAGTGGAAGAAAGCAGAGCTGGGTGTTCACAGGCACAGCCGGGTGGTGGGTGGGTGTGTGGGAGGCCACACACACACGGGGCCTTTCAAAGCTCTATTAAAAATACAGCAGGATTTTTATAAGCAGTAATTTTTTTATTACAAAATTTGTCAGTTCGGTTTCCAAGAGTCTTGCAAACCTTCCTCTTGCAGTCTACTTTAATCTAGAAAGAAGACAAGAAAGCTCCCTAAAATCTGGAAAAGTTTGATTTTACATCTGTGATCAGATGGCTTGTTTCCTTTTTGTCTCTGCTCAGACTGCCCCGAGGCTGCCCTGAGGCATCAGAAGCAGGTGCAGATGGCTCCATTTTCTCCTGGTTTGAGCTTGTAGACACAAACCTCTTGGTCCACAAGTGTTAGTAAACAGAGATGAGGCTATTTCTTTCAAAATAAAGCTCCTCTCCTACATCTTTGACATTGCAACTGTTGGAGCCATTCAAATCCTTGAATTGGTTTGTTAATTTGATGAGGCTTCTGCCTGAGTCCTTTAGTTGCTGGGGACAAACTTAGTGAAGACTTGAATGTCACATTCTAAGGTTTCATTTTTCATTTATTTTCTTCTTCAGTAAGTATTACTGTGTGGTTAATTTGTTCTCTGGGATGGATGAAATAGAACTAATATGAAATTCAAATGAATTCTTCTGCTGGCAGCCTGTTTGTTAGCAGCAATAATGAAACATAATGGCCAACGGATAGAGAAATACATTAAGTATTTTCCTCAAGAATTCAGGGCTTTGAGGTATTTAACAGTCAATAAAAATATCCACAAGAATCAATAACCTAGAATTTGACTGTGTACTTTTAAATTTTTTCTATATGTATATATATTCTTGTTTAAAATCACGTTACCTTTTAAAATGCTTTAGTCATTAAAAGGAGTCAATTTCAGCTGTATATATTTCAAACCTAAAAAAAAATACCCAAATGATCCAAACCACCGTTTATCTCTAAATGTTTTATCTCTAATCTCTTCTTTGTGAAGAAAAATACAATTATTTGTTGGCACTTGTTGGGGTGCCAAGGGCACGTGTAAAACAGCTGACCAGCAATAGGTTTATCTTTCACAGGAGGCTGAACAGGATTTTACAAGGTTATTTGCTTCCACCTACTGCTCATCCTGGATATTACAGAAGAACCCAAGCGAGGAAAGCCCGGGATAGTTGGGATCCCAGAGCTCATCCTTCCTCTCCTGGCCCTGGGAGTGCACAGGAATTCACTTTGCCTTTCACACCTGAGGAGAGAAAATATGGAAATTCAGACTGCTTTTCTAAAGTTCCTGATTTCTTGGGGCTGTTCTGGGTGGTTTCTGGCAGTCTGTGCTAGGATGCCACCAGCAGAGGAAGGCAGTAATAGGGCAGGGATGGCAGGGAGAGGGCAAACTGTGGGATATACAGTGTGGGATACACAGGGTGGGATACACAGGGTGGGATACACAGGGTGGGATACACAGGGTGGGATACACAGGGTGGATACACAGGGTGGATACACAAGGTGGATACACAAGGTGGATACACAGGGTGGGATACACAGGGTGGATACACGGTGGGATATACAGGGTGGGATACACAGGGGGGATACACAGTGGGATACACAGAGTCGATACACGGTGGGATACACAGAGTGGATACACAGGGTGGGATACACAGGGTGGGATACACAGTGGGATACACAGAGTGGATACACAGTGGGATACACAGGGTGGATACACAGTGAGTGATACACACTGTGGGATACAGCACAGGGGTGGGGATGTTAGCAGCACTAATGGCTGCTGCAGGATGGTGATTCCACTACTCCTGCTTGCAATTCAAGGAGTGAAATCAAATGTAGCATTACAGGAACTAGGTAAAAAAAAAGTATATGCAGGTTTCTACTGCATCCTAAAGCCAAAATCCCATGAATGGCCATTCTACTACCAATAATTACTTTTGCTTTCTAGAGCTTTTACTCTGTTCAGTAACGTTTTTATAGTGCTGCCATTCATGAAGGAGGTAGATTTGTTCCCCAAGGGCCCAGAGTGTCCAACTTCAAAAATCCCAGCCCTTAAACTTATGCTTGTCCTGCACTGCTCCCAGTGTTTTGCAGGAAACCTTGTTTTGTTCCTCTATTGCTGCCACCAAACAAAACAGACCAAAAAGGCAATTTATAAAAAACATAGAGCTCTTAATATGTTTGTAATAACATCATTTGGCTATTACATGGTGACACCTAGAGAAAAAAGGAATTGTGTTGGTTTTAAACTGAAATGGATGAGAGGGTTTTCTATTTAATTCTATCTTTCCCATAGTTTGTCTAAAATATTTCTTCAGAAGGGACATATTTTCTGGGTTTTTCAATTTTTGTTTTGTGATGTAACAGCATTAAAGAAGTTGCCTGATATGTTGTTCAGATCTCTAAGATTTTACACTTGCTTTACAGTAATGGTGCTTCTCGATCTCAAATAATTCACTGAGCTGGGAAATTTGCAATACATATATGAAGTGACAGCACTTTGTCATTTTGCACTTAGATAAAATAGCACAGATGTCTCCCACAGAAGAACATTCACATTTCTTCCCTTCTTGCTCTGAGATTGACAGATGATTAATTTTGATGATTTTTAAAGTTTAGGGTCTGTGTACATTTTTCCTTTGAAAGAGGTATATCAATGATGTACACATCTACTCAAATATTTATATTTAAACATAGATTTGATTACGTCAGTAGCTTCACTGGTTTAAAGAATTACAACACTAATTGCTTCAGAAAATTAATTGATTTTTATCTTGCCCTTGTGCAGAAGTCTGAATCCAGGTGTGTGGTCTTGAAGACAGCCAGCCATTTCTTTTGCTAAATCTGACTCTACATAATTTCAAAGATAACACATCCTTGCAGTGAGACTGAACCCATGCAGATGTGGTTCTTATTGCTAGAGATGCAGTGGTTAATTTGTAAAGATTCACTTTCTACACCTTTAGATAGATAACCAAACACAAACTCAGGGATGAAATGCTTGTCTAATGTTCAGGGATAAAACAGAGAATTGAAATGCTATAATTTGCTATTCAGCCTGAATCTTTTCCCAGGCTGGTCTCAGTTCCAGGTGAGGTCTCAATTCCAGGTGAGGTCTCATCAGTTCCAGGTGAGGTCTCAGTTCCAGGTGAGGCTCCTTGTCTGGTTAATTCCTGATGGAGCAGGAGAGGCTCAGCTGGGCTGGCCCCACGCTGGTGCCTCCTCACTGCTGCTCCAGACAAGCACGTCCCATGAGCTGTGCTGGGAGGAAGATGGCTTTTGTTTCATCCAGGTAAAACTGGATTTTTCATTGAGTAATGAATGCTTATGAACTCGGGCTTCTTAGAAATTGCTTTTAATGGGAAAGGACAGTGGTGAAATAGCAAACTAAATGCTCCATGGGCAGCAGAAGGGATCAGAGTGCTGGTGGGTCTTCAGGTACATTCATCATGCTGAGAGCCTGTAATGGCCATGACTGCAGTCTGAGAGGAGCTACTTTATTCTGCTTTCAGTTAATTTAGGTCAGTGTGTGAGACAGAGCCACTCTTGTCCTTGGTAATATGGAAAGAGATGATTCATTTTTGATTAACCAATAAATATGTTACAGAACATTACATTCTTTCCAAAAGGTGACTAAGGGCAGAGCCAGGACATGAGGATCACTGGTGCTAATGAAGTTTGAATTCATTCCCCTGAGGGAGAAAGCCTTCTAAAAGCTGAGGTTTTTTCCCCTCCCTCCCCAAAAAGAAGCAAATGTAAATATCCCAAGAGGCTCAGGAAGTGAGCCTGTGGGCAGAGAGAATATTTCCTTCTCCTCCACATGGGAGACGTGGGGAGAGACTGTCTGACTGCCAGTAAGGCATACTTGAAAGAAAGTTTTTGAGTGTTTTATTCCAAAAAGTACAATCTGGTTCCCCATGAAAAATGATGGAATATAAAGAGTATTAGAGGTGCTGATTAATATATTAGACTGGCTGGAATAACAAGTGGGTTTTTTGCTGCTTAAGAAGTGACACAACTTGATAAGCCTCGTGAAACCATCTTTAATGTCATGTGCTGTGATTTAAAGTTTTTTTTTCCAGGTAACCTTGCTTCATCTTACTTGATTGAACAGTTTAACTTTTTTAAATCTTTTACAGGTGTAGGTAAGAAGTCTTTGGCTTTGAAGTAAAACCAGTCCTTCATTTAAGATGAATAAGACATGCTGTTGAAGAAACATAAATTCTTTATTTTACATTTGTTTTCATTTTTAATAGGAGCTGCTAGTTGCTGTCAGCATTGAAATTTATGTGCAAGTAACTAACCAATAATCTGAAATCTGATTAGAGTAGTTCCAGCTTTGGTGAGAGGCTGAGGAAGTTCTTTTCTCAAAAAAATATCTCAGCCATATGTTATTCTTTTCCCAGTAGAAATCTCTAAAGCTGTAACAGTTAGGCAAAATTTTCTTCCAAGAATATCCTCACTAGAAAAGTGAAGTTGAAAAGAAAATGAGTAGGTCACTTGTCTACAGTTTAGTCACTTGAATTGTACTTGGCTTATTCAGTTTCCAGTAGTAACTTGCTGTAAAAAGGGTGAATGTGAAGCAATAAATGCCTTTTGGAGTATAATTCTTGTGATAACCATTATCCCTGCACATCTTCAGCACAAAAATCCATAGGTTCAATGAGTAAAAATACTTCAGGAATAAAACCGTGTGTTGAGTGTCATTAGGTTTGAGATCATTTCTTTCACTCCTGAAGAAAACATGTCCAAAATATTCACACATATACAAGTCTGTGCATACCCATATTTACATGTTTATCATAAATAAAGTCTTTGCTGTTCTTGCTCATTGCAATGAGATTCAGACACAAATATTTATCAAGTCCTAGTTAGCACTTGATAAGAAACAGAAGGTTGAGCAATTTCTCCTCTATAGCTTTTATGTTTCTTTCAGTTTCCATTGCTTTTCTATTAACAAAAAAAAAAAAAAAAAGGGAGCAAGAAATATATTTTCCTCAAGATGGAAGAAAAAAAATAAAATGTGTACTAAAAAAATCATATCTTTTTCCTGAGAGCTGGCTACACCATATTGAAATAGGCATGAGGTTTTTTGGTGTTCTTTTGCCTGTCTTTTAATTTATGCCTGTAGTAAAGTTTAACAGACTTCACCTAAAGGCACAGTAGTAAACATTGTATGTTTAAATAACTCTGTGTACAAAAATAACAGTTCTTCAGCCTGAGTTACTCCCCCAGTGCTGGTAAATGTGCTTTGTGACATGGCCTTCTGTGTTTGTGCTTTCAGGACACTAAAGCAGAGTGCAGTTCTGGTGTAGAAACTGAGGACAGAAAAGTAAGTGGCTTGTTTTAATGTGGATTTTCAGGCAGTTCTAGTAGCTGGGATTTTCTCTGGTTGTTCTTTGGAGCGTTTTTTTGGTGTTTTTTTTTTTTTTTTAAATTAAGCCATGTGAAATTATTTTATTGTTCTTTACATGTGTATTTGTTCATGTTGTATTTTAACTTCGGTGGGAACAAAAGTCTTACTCTATTGAATGTACTTGTTAGAAATTTGAATAACTGCTTTTTCTGAAGGGAATTATATTCTTAATCCAGAGTTTACAAGGTAGTTGCACTTCCTATTCTTAATTTACATTATTAACAAAGTTATTTTGTGTCTTTCATGATAAAGCTGGGATACCATGTTAAATATTTGTAAGACAGCAAGACGACTGCCTTTTCTTACTTTATAGTAGTATCTTTGAAGCCTTTTTTTTTTTCTTTTAAAGAGTCGATTAAAACAAATGTTTCCAGTTTTATTTTCTGTGGACAAATATAAATCAGATACAAAATGCATTTTCAGTTGTGTTCTTCACCTTACTTATGGTAAAAGCTAACCGAGAAACACAGGCTTCACAAAGAAGCCTTCAGCTTAAAAGAAACTTAAATTGTCAGAAATAAATATCAGTCCAGTTTTAAAGAGAGTAACGTGTTTTGTTTGAAAATCTGGATTACTAGATCTGTGCAGGGTATTTCTGTGTGGAATAGTAGCTGAGTTTGTGGAAGTTTTGAGAAGTGACATGTTATTTAAAGCCCCTCCCTTCAGCTGGTCCTCACTGCCCCACTGAGGCTGCAGGTTCTGAGCATCAGTGTTCATCACACTCTCCAGGTGCTTCCATTCAGGTTCATGTTCCTTTAAAGTATGCTGAAATCCAGGCCCCAAGTTTTGATTCTTTTAGTGTTGGTATCAACTACTAAAACTGCCCAAGCCAGAAGTTCTTTCTGTAATGTGAATTACAGGAAAAGATGTCAGGAGCCTGACAAGCTTTGGAGAGCAATTTATTAAAGTGTTGAATTTTTTCTTCTTTGTATTGCAACTTTTATCTGTTGTAGCACCAGCCTGTTGGCAGTGAACTGTGGGTTTTTAATGGTTTGTGATGCCATGGTTTGTAGCTCAGGAGGAATTACAGGATGTGTGTCTGATACCTTCTCTTGTGACTCCTCTGAGCTGGAGTGGGTTCCTGAAGGGTTTTTTCCACCTTCAGTGACTCAGGATATCCAGCTTTCACATGCAGAGACTGCAATTAGCAGAAAGGCTTGTCTAGAAAACCCCTCCATTTTTCTTCTTCCTTTTGATATTTTGTGCAAGGACTTTGAAAGAACAGGAATGTGATAAACACCTGCTGTTGCATGATCTGTTTCATCTTTTCTCTGTGTTTGGTCCCAAAACTGAAGCTTCCACCAAGTTTAAGTGGCAGTTGTTCTTTCCAGTGCAGGGAGAGAGTTACCAGTGATCATCAAATACAGACCCATCAATCTTGGTTAATACTAATGCATTGTTTGGTGTTTGTTGAAAGCATCAATTAAGAATGTAATGTAATTCATAAACCTGAAACATTGTAAATAAATATTTTTATTTCATTGAACTTGGAATCAAGACAAACTACTGCAATTAGGGCATGCATCATTAGTATCTAATAATTTGCACTTCCATAATGAAATATGCAACTAATGAACTATATCATTAGTAATTAATGGGAAATTTTCCCAGTTAACCACAAAATACAAACCTGCAAGGTGCCTTTTCTTGTGTTCCTTTTTTTCTGAAGTTTCTTAATCTATAACTTCTGAAGTAGAAATTTATATAACATGGCTAAAGCATTGCCTGGAGGCAAACTCAAATTTAATAATTGTACTTATTATTTTGAAATCTATTATTCTGTAAAGTCCAAAATAGCAGTTAATTATTGTAACCACTTCATAACTGTGATCTGTCTCTCCTTCCATTGTCTTCAAGTGACCTTTCCATGTAAGATTTTTATTTATTTTCTGCAAGGATAAAAGCTCCCAGGTTTGAGAATACCAGGTGACAAGAAAGGCACAGTCTGCTCTCTGTGATCTGGATAATTATGAATTATTAAATTTTCTTTAGCATTCCCAGCAGAGGACCAATAAGAGCCTGTACAACTCATTTCCTACATGGTGAATGCTTTTTTCTGCATTGGACACACCCAAGCTTTCTTGTTTTGCTCTCCCACCACCATTCTGAACATGCCAATACTGGATGTTTAAGGACTCCTGGGATCAGAGAAATGGCTCAGCTTTGCTTCTCAAAGAAACAGATGTAGAAAAGTGACCTAAAATTGTCACAGGAAGAAACCTGTTAAAAACATACCAGGTGTGATTTTTGTAAAAAAATACATGGATATCTGCAGCTAGCCACGTGATGTTTGGGGATTTGAGTTATGATTTCAAAGCCTGTGTGATGTTTTGCTGTTGCAGGGCCAATGACAGATGGTCAGGTTGTTTCTCCTTTTGCCCATGTTTTCTGATATGATTCTGTGTGTTGGGCACAAACAAAATGGTTCTGGTGGAAGGCAATTAATAAGGATATTGGCCATTTTGCCAAGAGGGAAAGCATGTGGATTTTTTTGACATCCTTCCATTTGATATAACCAAACCATAGTCTGTCTCTAAGAAGACTTCTGTCTACAGCCTGTTTGTTGTTGTTGCCCTTATACAGCTCCATCATCTCCTATTACCTGAGAAACCTGCCTTTTTAAAAATAAAATTATGTTTTATAAATCTTCCTTTTTATTTATTCTCAGTTTATATCTTTATTTGTTCTGAGTAGTTTTATATATATATATATGTTTATATTGGACTTGCTTCAAACAGAATTTCTCAAAAATATAAAAAGAAAAAGAAACTGTAAATAAGATTTCTCCCAGTCCTGCTCTGTCTTTGAGATCTGAATAGTGCACAAAGGACATACTTTGTTTTAATCTGCAATTGTCATATGATCAAATTAATTAATGGCAGTGCTGTGAAACCAAGACTCTGATATAAAGTTATGTCCCCTGCCATCCTTTGTGTGACATTTCCACCTGAAAACTGACACTGCAAGCTGGAAGTTAACTCACAGTGACCTTTCTGTGCGGGATAACTTTGTCCCAGCTCATCTTTACCATGCTGGGAATGTTTTATTCTTCAGCTCTGGCTCTTCATTTGTGTTTTATGTCAGTTTATTCTCCCCCTGGTGGGGCTGTGCTGGCTGCAATGTGAGTGTCATTCCGTGTCCCTGCTCAGCACCATGAACAGGGGCTCAAGGTCACCCAGGGGGTCCTGCTGCGTTTTCCCTCCTGGAGAAGGAGGTGGCTCATGGAGGGAATACTTTTGAGAAGCATCTTGGCTTGGAAATGTTCCACTCTGGGAGCTCCAGAGCTGATGGCAGTGCATCAGGACAATAACCTGGGAGCTCAGCAAGGCAGGAGAGGTCCCTGGAGTGCCACAATGTTCCCTAACTCCCTATCACCTGCTGTGGGATATGGGCTAGGCTGTAATGCCTTGCCTTTTCTCTGCCTGCTGTGGAAAATTATTTTTTTTTCTCATTAGTACCTTCTGTCACTGGATCTCAAATTACTTTACAAACAAATTAAAAACACCTATGAGGAAAGTACTAACAGTTATATGGCTTGAGTTACATATGGGGAAATGGAAGTGTGAAGGGCAGATGTAGGCAAGGTTATAAAGGGTGTCTGAGACAAAATGAGGAGAACAAGAAACAGCATTACCATTATATTTTGCTTTATCTATTCAATGGCTTCTTCAGGTTTGTTTTTTTTTTTTAATTTATTCATAGTGATCATATAAAAATGTTTTTCCTGGAAGTTTAAGGGAATTTTTTTTATTTTAGGACAAAATATTTATCTAATTTTGCTGCCCTTCAGATTACTATAGAAGGGAATTAATAAAGATATCAAATAGTGAGGAGCACCATGGGGGGACTAAGTCCACTCCTGGCATCATAGATGTGGATTTGTTATACTGTTTTCTTTCATGGTAGTCCCTTTTTCTGCTGTTTAGGGGCTCTTTAGCAGTGAATAGGACTAAGTGTCATTTTTATTCCCTTGTGAAGGCATTGTGCCATCTGCATAATTGTGTAGATTATTGAGATGCATTTTTACTCCCATTAAAAATTATTTTTTTGTTGTGAGGGAAGGTCATAGACTCCAATGGAATGATAGGGAACTGTCTATATTGTATCTGGATATAGATTTAGAGAAATCTAAGCAAGTTTTGAATGTTGATGGCCCTTCTGTCTAACAGAGTGAACAAATGATTCCTGTTTCTCCTGCCTCTTTCCCTGTTGTACAAACAGTGCAGGTGCTGTTGAGCCATTGCAGGACAGGCCCACACAAAGTGCAGAGAGTTGACCACAGAATTCAGGAGCAGGGGGAGGAACCCAGAGGGGGAATAATGAGCTGTGCCAGGAATAGCATCCTCCTGTCACAGCTCAGCAGATGTTTCCCCTGACATCCCAGCTCATGTAAGTCAGATTTACCTGGTGCTTCTTGAGCCTTGCTCAGTGCAGAGCTGGAAGTTTCCCCATCTTCCACAAAAGGGTAAAGTTATCTAAGGGATGTGTGTTGTTTGTTTGTTTGTTTATTACCAGAAAAGTTACTTGAAATTCCTGGCTGATTCCTTCACAGTTATTTGAAATCAAAATCTGTTGCACTCCAGGGATCCTAAAACTCAGAAAGTTGAATCAAGCCCATAACCTACATTGTTTAGGCAGTATTTATTGTTATTCATACTACTTTTAGTGATATTTTTAAATCAAAGGATTTTTTTCTCATTTGTCTTAGTTTTAGGTTGTTTTTTTTTTTTTTCAAGCAAAAGCAATACTTCTGGAAGAAGCAGGGAGCTGAAAGTTGCCCTGGAACTTAAGACATTGCATTATTTATTAGTCAGCCTAATAAATATTGGCAATTCTAGTATGAGGAATTGCTCAGAAATCCAGTCCATTTCCTGGCATGTGGCTTGACAGAGCACAAAGTCTTGCTGCAAAGTTTCCTGGTATTTGAATGCTCATAATGTCAGCCCCATTACTGCTCTCTTGTTCTCGCTGTCACTGACATGCAATTATGGGATTTCACAACTGAAGTGGTGACAGTTGCTCCTCTGTGTGTGTGTGTCTGTCTTTCCCCTTAATCCAACTCTATCTAGCAATCTGTAATTTGATAAAGTGGAATTGAAGTGACAGGCGTGACAGAAGTGCCAAAACAATAATTTGACCTCCCACTGAAGTGTCAGCGTGTTCTGCAGCATGACTTTTACATATGCTGAGTACACAGAAGGGACATGGATAGTGCCTTTCCTGGGCTGCAGTACCTGCTAAGGCAGAGGGCTAAAAAAAGCTCTGACTACACTGTGTCTTTTTGCCAATGTGTTCCACCTTGAACCATCACATCTCCTATCCCTGTATTAATATGTATAAACATGATTGCCACTGCAAATAAAGTATATTTTGATTGGGAGATTTTTTTTTTCAAATCTTCATTTTGAAGATATTTTGATAAATCTTAAAATTATAATTCTGTGATTGTCTACAGAATTAGTTCTCAGACTTTATTTTACTTTTTCTTTTTAAATCTGTTCTCCCTTGAAATAAATTTCATTAGGTATATGACACATTCCTGCTAATAACTCCTAAAAAGCTCACTGAGCTAGAAAGAACATTCTTTTATATGCATGAATAAAATATTTTATTAGCACTGAAGCAAATGTATGCACAAGTTACTTTGGCATATATTCATATGTACTGTACCTGTATTACATACAAGTAATTATGTTTTACTTGGGGACAAGGGAGAGGACAGGAGACAGAAATTGTTTGCTTTAATACTTGGCTAAATGTAAAGTTAAAATATTAAGATTTGGGGGGAAGGATCAGAGGGAAAAAGGAAAACTGAAGTCCAATTTGATGCTAAATACCCCTCAAAATTAACTGAAAAATAATTCATGGAGCACTCAAGCCTTGATGAAATTTTGTTTACATCTGGCCACTAAGTTTTCAACAGGTATAAAACCAGAGGGGAATTGGCTTTTGAAGTTATATAAAAAAAAGGGAAACACACAAATCTGTAAATATTAGTGTGCTGTGAATGGGAACATGTCTTGGATCTTGTCTGTGTTTGTGAACCAATAAAACTTCACAAAAATGGGAGACTGCAACTTTGGCTACTGTGGTGGAACATTTCCTTTTAAAAGGTTTTGGGTGGTGTGAGCTTTTCATAACCCAGAGTCCACAGTGTGGGGTTTTATATTGTTTACATGTGCCAGAGAACTTCATGGTCATTGATACTTTAGAGAAAAATGAGTTTCCAGTTGATATTTTCTTCTCTGTATTTTTTCTTGCTTTTTAAAATAAATATGTGGGAGATTTGGTAAAGGACTGAGTTGACACCATGTACCTATGACCCACGTTATTTGCAGGTTTTTTTGGACCTGTCTAAAGTTAACTGAAAGAGGAGGGAAATCTTATACTGGTATGAGCAAAATTATCGCTGGACAGACAGAAGAGTCTCAGGCTGGGGCCTTTTCTTTCATTTAATTACTGCCAGCCTGTGCTTAGGCATAGAAATGTTTTGTTCCTACATTTTAATTTTCCTCTCAGGAAGGAAAATAGCCACTGACAGGCATGTTTTCCTTAACTATCCTTAAAGAGCACTATTGGTGAAGTAGAAATCTAGAGATTATGTATTTCTCCAGATAAAAAGGAATGGAAATGTGAGTTTTCTTATGATTAATTCTGAGTCCTTGTAGTAGAGCTGTTGAGACAAGCCTTCCAATATGCTGCTATAGAGGAGGCTGCAGTTGCTCTGTCGTTATTTAAACCAGACAAATGCTCTGATCCCAGGCTGCTTCTCTGTGGTGTAAAAGTTGTGTAGTCCTGTGTATCCTCCACTGAAACTATTGCATAGAAAACTTGGAAATAGCACTTGAGATTTGTGAGAATAACTCAATGCAGGCCACTTCTCTAAATCATAAAATGGAGAGAGATAATAACATTCTTTCTTTAATCAAATACTGTATCTCTATGGAAAGTTTAAATTTTGATATTGAAAATTTGAATCCTTTTAGGAATGGAAATGCTGATTATATTTTTGCATTTGTTCTCCTTATAATCAGAATATAAAATATTCTTATGGAAATATTTAGGAATATTAGGTATTAAAAATTCTCCTTTCTTTCTTCTACTTCATGTCTTCAGCCTAACTATGGATGGGAGCAGAGGTTGTGCACTGACCCTCTGTGCATGTGGGTTCAGTTCTGTGCCTGCAGCAACATCTGAGTCTGTTGGGCAGGCTTGGAATCCTACACAGGAATGTTTGGCTCCAGGGGCTGCAGCTCTGGGATTCCTTCTCTCTGTTAACCCTCTCTGTTGGTACCCAGCTATTGTCCAGGAATTGGCTCGTTGTGGGGATTGTTTGGGCATTGAGGCTCTCTGGACACAAAAATTGAGGCAGAAGTATTGCTTATGCTTAGCAGCATTGTGACAGTGAAGCAGGAGGGACAGAATGTCACCCCAAGGTTTTGACACATGTGATGAGCTGGCTGAGGCAGCAGCTGAGTTACAGCTGACAGTGGGATTGGAGAGGCACAGGAAAGGTACAAGTAAGAAAACTCATGAGTTGAGATAAAGACAGTTTATTAAGTGGAGAGAAAAAAAAAAAAAAACAAACCTAACCAAATCCTAGGAGATGCAGAGGATGTCTCCAGCTGCTGGAAGTGTTTCCAGGACAGGATTTCTCTGGGCAGTGAGGGAGCAATGCTTTGGTGAGCCAGCAGCCTGTTTTCACACACAGTCGGAGTTCATCTGCAGGATTTCTTTATTTTTAGTAGGAAGGAGCCCATAACTCTTGGAGCTGTCCCCCTTCACTGTGCATATCCCAGCAGTTCCCTGGGCAGTGAGGGCACATTTCACACTGCTAATGGACAGGGACAGCCTTGTGGTGTTTGGGAGTGAATGTAGATATCTTCTCTCATCTTGGCATAAATTGATCAGATGGCTTCCCAGGAGCACATGCATGGCAAGATTATCAGTGGCAGATTGTTTGCAGCATATTTGAGGGGGACAGACTGAATCAGATGATTGTTTTGTTTGCCAAATTAATATCTGGGACGTAATCCAACCTGATTAACAGCATGGATGTGATTGGATCAGGAAAGGGTAAGCAGGCATTTGGAAGGTTTTTTAGAACTGCTGGCTCTGTTACTTTCCCAGTAGCTTGAACACGTGCAGGAATATGCTTCTGTCCAGTAATCCAATTCATTTCTCATTGATTCCAGTTTGCCTTTTTATGTTGTGTTGCATCTCTTGCCAGGTAAATCTTTTCTCTGAGCAATAGATGGCTTTTTCTGGCTGCCTGATGTTGGTTGGGCAGTTAGATCAAAACTTCCTAATTCCATTATTTCAGAACAGATTTATTCAGCAATGATGCACAATGTCTTTTCTCTAATGAAGCCTGTTATTATAAGAGCAATTACATTTAAATTTTTATATATATCCATATTTAGAAACCTGAAGATGTATGCATGTTTCTGTAGTCTTTCAAACATTGTTGAGGATTTCTATGTAAGGAGTAAAATAAGGGTTAATGGACTTTTCCCCCCTGATTTTTCTTACAGAAGTATGTTTTATTGTCTTTCAATTTGATGGATGAGACAGAGACTGTGGTTTATATATGAACCATGTGCTTTCCAGATTAGATTGATGTAATCATAGCAGTTTTGCACAGTTCAGCTAAAAATTAGTTCTTCTTGATCAAGGTCAGGAAAATCCAGGGATTCTGCCATTTATCTCATCTCTTCAGTACTAAAATAGGACACCCAGGGCAAAATTAAAAGGATTGTGTACAGGCATGTCCCACTATGTCATACTTGTCTCACAACTGTTTTTTAAAAGATCAGGGATTATTTCTGAAAAAATACAGTAAAAATGTTGAGAAAAGAATGCTGATATTCAAAGTAAGCCTTCTTTTATCCTTCCTTTTATCTCTCACTATCAGCAGGCTAATGTACAGAAGAAAGTTAATTTAGCTTTTTTTCCTAGATAATAGCAATATGCATACCACGCAAAGAGCAAACATTTTGACTTCAAAACAATGTCATTTAAAAAGAACTCTGGTCTCTGTTACTGTCTCTCACTTTCAAGACATGATTAGGGTTGAAGGCTAAGGAACAGAGCAGGTTTATTACGTGTGTGAATTGTCTGAAATCCAGCAGGGAATGTCTGTTTCCTCAGATTTGTTTGATGTGTTTCTTAAACCTTTGTTTGCTGTGGCCTTTTGCTGAACAGGTAATTGGGTAATGAGTCATGTAAGACAAAATTTGCAGGGAGGGGTAAAATCCTACTGCACCAACTGAGGTTCTGTCACAACAACTGGATGGAAAATATTCTTTGTACCTTAGGTGATCACAATTAGGACACTTTCACTGGTACCTCCTGAAACTTTTTCCTTTGCACCCAGAGTTTTATGCTGTTTTATTTTATTGCTGGCTTATATTTCTTTGTCCTCATCTGCCTGTATTGTTGTATTTCTCCTAAACAGATTTCAGTATTTCTATGGTTCACAGCAACCAAAGAAAATCAGGTTTTGCTTTTTACCTCTGAGATGCCAGGTGTGGGAGGGGACATCCAGTCAAGAACATCCTGGCTGGCTCCAGTGACCTTGCAAGTCAGGATCTCCACCATTCTTTTCCAAAGCAGTAAAACACCTTTCTGCATGAAAAGTGCTGGGTTTATATCTGCTTTGATGTCTTTTCACTGCCATTGCAAAATACTGGCTTAGTTGATTTCTTTCTGACGTTGGGATGACATTTCTCATGACAGCATTTGAGTAGTTTGGAAAAGCTGGAACACCTGAAGAACTTTGCCCTTCTGTATTGGTTATATTCTATAAAATGCTTTTGAAGAACTGTGATGCATTGTTTATTAAAATGTAATGAATTTTGAATCTTTACTATGGAGTCTAAGAAAAAAAAAAACATGCAAAAGGTAAATTGAAAACCTTTAGAAGCTGTATTGCATCAAATCTGTGAGAGCATTACAATTCAACAGCATGCAGAAAAGTAACACTCCATCTCTCCAGTACAGGAGAGCTTCATGTGTGCCGAAGTCTCCTTAAAACTGTGGGTCAGATAAAGAACATGATTAATTAAGCACGTGTATTAATTGTTCCGGTTCTGTGAAGTACAGACTTCTCACTAATTTGGTGACCGAGTTTTGTGTACTCATCTTGTCTTTTGCCACCCATACCAGAGTCTTGTTTTTTAATTTTTGATATTTTAGTCTACAGTGTTGAAATGGTACTTTCCCTATGTATTTTATTATAAAGGATTGTCATTTCATATAAGCACAGATAATGTGATGTAGAAATTAATTTTTTTCTGCAACTCATTCTAGGCAGACATTTAAATGTGCAAACCTGTTTTTCTGTTTCCATGTAGTTACAGAGCCCTCATTGATTTGATACTTTAATCCTATAACATGATACCTATGTTTTTTTTTAAATGGTGCTCCAGCTAGTGGCCTTTACTGAATCTGCCTTGATGCTTCATTTCCATTCCTTTGGGATGCCTGGAAATAGAGCCTGTGTCAACCCATCAAGTGTAAAAGTTGTCCATGCCCACCATGGACCTGGTCTTGATCCAAGCACAAATTAGCACATGCTTGTGTTTTCCAGCTGCATTATTTTCCAAATTCTGTCCCCAAAAGCTGATTGTATCTCAGCTGAAGGCTGGTCTCTTTAGAAGAGTTCTGTGCTATCACAGCTTTCCTACACTGTGCAGAATAACTCCCCCCACCACACCAGGTGCTGGAGTTCTGGCCAGTTTTTGTTTGCAGTAAGAAGGAAATGCTTTTGAGAGACTTGGAAATTCATCCTTCAAATCAGCCCAGGTGACCTTATTTATAGTCACTGGCATTTCCAAATTAATTTAAATGGAATGTTGCTGTATGATTGAAATTCCTTTGAAGAACTTCCAAAAACTTTGTAATTCTGGGCATTCCCTCAGTCCTTGCCATGGCTATTAAGGTAATAAAGACAGCTGGGTAAGGTTGCAGCTGTGATTCCAGTGAGGCTCTGTCTCACTGCAAGAGGAAAAAAAAGTATTCCGTTATATATGGAGAAAGAAAGGATTATGTGGGCTCACTTGCAGTGCTTCCAGCCTCAGCTGGAGCAGATGCAAATATTAGTTGCTGCTGTGAGATTTGGAGGTTATTGGGTTCTAAAACTCTCAATGTCTGATCCTAAAGTAAAATTTTCAAAGGAAAGTGTCATAATTTTTAGGAGTTCTGCACACTTAAGATTCTTAACGAGTACACTCTGAGTGTCCATATTTATTTTGGAGGCTCTGTAAACTGAATTTCATTGGGAAATTATTAACTTTCTACCTTTAAACCAAACAGCAGTGTACTCAAATCTGATCTGTTGTAATCTGACACTGAAGACTGTGAGAGTTGAGTCATATTGGAGCCTAGACCAAGTTATTCTGCATGTTAATGAATTTATCTTTCCAAACATTTCTTGTACTTAATCTTTCACCTCAAACACTGCTTCAAAATTAAATAAAAGAGCTCTGAAACCTCATACTCATTTTAAAAAAGTTGATGTAAATGTCACAAGCTGCTCTTACCTTGCCTCTTACTTTCCTGTGTATTTGCAACCTCCCCAAGCTTGTTGTGAGTTTTCCCAGGGCCACATGCATCATGTTCTGGGGATTTTTTTTTATCCTATCTACCTGAATTTTAGGACCAGACTGATGATCTTAACAGTCCTTAGTTACCAAAGTCTCTCTGTTACTTTTATTTGAGCTTTGTCTAGAACATCACTTAAGTTGGTTATCTGTAAATGCTGTAATCATCATTATAAGAAAGAAAATGTTTTGGTTTTGTTTTTTGTTTGTTGTGTTGTTTTTTTTCTCCCTGGCACAGTGAAGCTCAGAGTAGATTGTGCCTGGTTTAAATGTTATGAGATATGTAGTTCAAAATATGTTGTTGTTGTAGTCCCTTATTAATGAAATATCACTCTGTTCATTTGCCTTTAAAGTCTGCAATCATAAACTATTTAGCAATGGTTTTCAAATTACATAGTTTAACTTAAATTTTAAACTAATAACTATATTAAAAAAATAAAGAAAAAAATTAAGACAAGCAGGATTCTAGAGTACATGGCATTTTTAGCCATAGTTTTAGGCAGCTGGTTTCAATGTTCTGCTCTCAGGTTCTGGCTGTGCTTGAGAATCACATTTTAATTTATGCATTCAATGCTTCTCCACGTAAATACTACAACTCCCCTCAGTACCCTGTGTTTTTACAAATGTGCATGGTAGTAAGGCTTGCTCTTTTTTCACATTAAATATTTAGCTGGCTGCATTTCCCCACCCCATGATGATATAGCTTCCATAGCCAGACGATGGCACTGTAGGCTAAAGAGAAAATACCTGCCAGTAAATCCTGTCTCCTTTTTACATGGAATAGGTGTTGGGTTTATTCCTCACCCCCAACGACTTCATTTCATAATAACTTCAAAGTTATTTTAAGGCCTGTTCATCCTCAGCAGAAGCCATGGTCTGGATTCTCCATTATTCTTGTACTGTCGCTACAGATATTCTGGATGTTTATTGGACTTGCTTTAGTTCTCATACAGCACCAAAATAATTTTTTCTACTGCCTGTGTATTATTCTTTAATGTGGTGAATGCTCACTCCACTAAAACTATTTCTGCAAAGCTTTTTGCACAACAAAATTAATAAAAAAGGGCTTCTCTCAGACCACTCTTCTTTCTACTTCTTTTCTTTACTGTTGTTTGTTGTATGTAGTAAAAATTGGAACATTCCAATGGCCACATCTCTGTAATACATTAAAATAGTTGGAACTGTAGTTCCATGTTCATTTATTGCATCGAATCCTTGTGTGTGACAGCAGCTGCCCTTTCTCTGAATCACACAAGAACCAAGCAATGAAGAGATTAAAGACTGACTTAAGGCATTACAAAATGCAGTTTACTTTTCATGCTGGCCTCTGGAAACTAGTCCTAAACACTTTTTTTTTTTTTTTACATTTCAGCCTAAAATGAGAGCACTTTTTGTGACCAAGTGGCCTGACTGTGACAGAAGCCTCAGTGCTTTCCTTTTACTCTTTCACCTCCCTCCTCTTCTTCTCCCTGAACTCTTGATGTCATTTAGGCATTACTTGTATTAGATTATTTTATTAGAGGGAGAGGATTACTGCTGGATTTATGTATCTTGATAAGGATTTTCTTTTTATTTATTTATTTCTGTTCATAATGAGCAAAGAGAAGCTGGGCTAACCAATTCTCAAAGCAGGAATATGAATGATACAACACAAAACCAGCTTGAAGGATTTGGTGATAAGTAGGTGAATTGTTCTGGGATGATGCTTTTGAAAACAGAGTTTATTTTATTTATTTTTCTAATAGTCATGATGAAATTCTTTCATAAAAGCAATTCTATTAATTTGTTCAAACCACAAGTGAATACATTACTAAACTGAAAAGTATACCTCAACCCCCTATCATTCCTAAAGCTTTTGATTTTGCTGAGATTTGCTTTGCTCTGTAATATGATTGTTATGCTTAAGTTTATTTATCTGAGCAGGTTTCTTACCTGTAATAGTGGGGTTTATTTATTTATTTGAACTTATTGCTGTGTGTGGGATTGCCAAACAACTTGGGCTTTCACAACAAGGTTGCTGTTACAATATTGTTCACAAAAGACTTTTGAGTCCCTAAGGGATGGGCTAATACACAATGCTTGACATTTATATAAGGGAGGGTGAAATTAGCAGTGGATTCTTTTACTCTGGAACTGCCCTGTGAAACTCCTGGGATAAAGCAGAGACCCACAACTATTAACTTGCCTTTTCCAGCCAGTGGATGAAAGCCTGACTCGTGTGGCCTGCAGTATTGCATTAGCCAGGCATTTATTTACAGCGTCTGGGGGAGCTGAAGGGGATTTTTTGACTGGCAAGATTAATAGCAGGTGGAGGGGCATGAGTGCCATGGCTGTGTGTAGGGAAAGTGGTTTTGGTTTTTATTATTATTATTTATTTTTCTGTAGGTATTATAACAAAGCAGATTTTAGTAATAAATCAGAACTTGCCTGAGCTGTGTTACCCCCTGTAACCTTTGTGCCACTGCTGGTATGATAATGTGCATTGTTTCACAGAGTGTTTCTCACAATTGCCAATGCAATTTCATGTGCCACAGAAGCATGTTTTAAGTCTAAGCTCAGTTGCCATTGCTGGCATAAACTTTTTGTCAGAATTTTCAAGTCTGGTGTTATAATTATTTGCACACAGCCATTTATAGTCTGTGGAAAGGGGAATTGTTGGACACATTAATGGCATCGAACTGCACTCTGGACACAACTGAGCAATAAGTTCTTACAGAAATTGGAAGCTGTGCCTTCAGTTAATTTTGTGCTCATAGTAATCCATGTGTGGTTCAAGCTAACTGGAGCAGCTTTTATGTCTGCCTGTCTAGAGATGTGATTAACCCAACTGGACCTGTGATTCTGGCCTTGGAAATCTAAAAACTTGTGCAATAAATCTCAGAATTTTCAAATTCTATAATGAAGTTATCCCTGATTGTTGGGGTCTTGTGGTGGTGTTGGTTTTTTGTTGGTTTGGTTTGGTTTGGTTTTTTATTCCTTCTACTGGGTTTTCTAATCTTAATTTTCTCAGTAGGTAATGTCAAGTCTTTGGTGCATAATGTTGTTTATTCAAAGTTTCTACTTATTACTTTTGTCTCCTCAGCTGATTTTTATTTGTACTTAAGAATCTGTTAAAAAGTTAGGCTAAATTTAGTATGTGTCATCCCTTTTGTAACACTGCTCCTCGAAGGAATATGATATATGTTTATGATATTTTCTAATTATTCAATAAACTGTTTAAGGTTTAATGAAGTTGAAACCAACGGCCAGTGACATTTCAATATGGATGTAGTGCATAAGAAATTTTGGTGTCTGGATGTTGTATTTTGAATATGTTGCTGAGCTGAGCTGGGAGTGGAGGTGTGCACTGTGGAGTTACCATTTACAGCTTTTAACTAAATTATTCTTAATTGCATGTCTACTGTGAGTGCTTGGGAATCCTGAAAGATCTTTCACATGAATGAGTCATCTAGTCCTAATAAATATTTACCTGTCATGAAGTGGGAAATTAAAAAAATAAACAAGCTGACAGAGATTCAATGTTACATCAGGGAGTTTATCTTGTAGAAAAAGAAATAAACTGTATCTTACTAAGGCTTATCTTCTAACTTAATATTTAAAAGCTAGTCAGTGAAAAGAGGTTCCTAAAATATCTCACCACTTTTTATTTTAGTAATTAAGACAATTTCATTCCTTTTGAAAGTACTGAAGTGACTGTACACTGCGAGGGCTGCATATTGCCTGAAGGGAGCTAATTACCTGGCTGGTGACTTGGATGGAGAATTTGGCTGTTTGAGGAAGAACTCCTGTTCTGTTCTACTTTGGAAAAGTCCTCAGTGTCCTCCTGGCTTTCCTGGCACAGGTTCCAGAGCAGCTGTGGCTGCCCTGGATCCCTGGCAGTGTCCCAGGCCAGGCTGGACATTGGGACTGGAGCACTGGGGACAGTGGGAGGTGTCCCTGCCATGGCAGGGGTGGCACTGGGGGGGCTTTGAGGTCCCTCCCAACCCCAACCATTCTGGAATTCCATGACTTTCTGATGCTCTGATATTTCTCTGTGGATTTTTGTGCATGACTTGTCTTGTTCCTTTTCCTGTGTAACCTCCAAGTACAATTTGTTGTTGTGAAGCCTCAGGACAGCTGGAACTGTTTATTAGGTCACAGAAGAATTCTGTTTATTTATTATTCCAGAACCAGCTCATCATATTAGGACATACAAATTATTTTTAACTGTTGTAATTTTTTAGGCACATATAAAACTCCTTTAGAATTATTCCTGTAATGTCTTTTTGTTTTTATTTGAGGAAGACAAATTATATTGTTGGGATGAGTTGTGTGTAATTCTCAGTTTAGGCATTCTTTGCATTCAAACAGAACCTTCTGCCACTGCTCACTAATTCAAGTTTCCTGTTTTCTGTGTGTGATGATAATGTGAAGCTAATGGTTCAGCCTTGTACATCTGGTAGAATATTGGTGAGGTGTTTCTTCTGCAGCAAATAACAAACCAGTAATGCTGTTTTTCAGACAGGAGTTCATCTGAGAGATGGGAGGGGCAGGAAATCAATTCTTCTTATCTTTACCAATTTCTTACAGGAGATAAGAATCTCTTTGTGTTGACACAGATTAATTATACAGATTATATCAACTGTCTTGATCAGAAACCCTTGCTGGTAAATCAGTCTTACTAAAATGGTTAATATACCATCTTTTTGAGCAACTCATAACTTTTTTTGACAAAACAGTATTTAATTTATCTCTTTCTACTTTATTTTAAAAATTATTGTTTTCTTATTGGAAGTTTCTTATTGGAAGTAAAGCAGATCCACTAAATTCAAACTGAAAAATGTAACATCAACCCTGACATTTAATTAGATGTTCCAGGTTCTCTTCAGTATGAACATGAAAAGCAATTGATATGCTGAAGTCATGTAATTAAAAAATTCTCCATAGCTGTCTTTTAAAGGTTTTATTTAGATATACATGTGCATTTATGGAAAAGTGCAGCTGCCTTAAAAATTCTCCATAATTCTTGCATAAGCAGTTTTTTAGATTATTGCTTTAATAGCTTACTTTTGGAAATTTCTTGTTATCTCACTCTTAACCCTTGTATACTGAACAGTGGGCAAATGGTAAAAAAGAACTTCCATTTCTATCTAGTGATGGTGAAAATCTGGAAAACACAGTGCAAGCAGTAATAAATGCAAAGGGGATAAAAGGGGGATTATTTCTGTGGTGGTATCGATACAATCTTTTAGCCCCAGCCTGGGGCCTCTTTGGCCATCTCTAGGGTGCTATGGTTTATCTGGATGTTGGACATAATCTCTGGAACAATTATAACACTGTCCTGGTTTATTTTACACATTAAAGCTACAAGTGACTTTAGAAAACAGTTCTTTTTGGGGTTTTTGTTTTTAAGGTGCTGTAAAGAGGAATCTCATTTTTAGTGCAATTGGTTTTCTTATAAGGGAAAAGTCAAACACCTTCAGTGTTCTACAGAATATGTTGAATTTTTTTATGAAGAATACATTTCTTTTAGTGTTTGCCCAAGCACATTATTCCAGGCATAAAATGCTGACTTAGCTTCAAGTGGAAGCAGGAAAAGAGAGACTAATGATGAGCCTCTACCACGAGTTTTATTCAGCATGCCCAATGACTCTCTGGGTGTTCTGATATTAGAATTTCCTCTGGACAGGAGGTGTGCAGCTCCTCTGCTGCCAACACAGAAATGTGAGGGACATTTCCAAGCAGCTTTGAGCTCTTCAATCATTCTTGTATTCTGATTTCATGTGAGACATTCTTAACTGGCTGCAGTTTTTGCATGGCTGCATTGTTGTCTATAGTAATGGTTCTATAATTGTCTGTAATGAAATGGTTTTCCTTTTGTCAGGGCATTCGGGTGATGGGCAGAGGGCTGGATGTCCCCAGGAAAAATGTCCTCTAAAACACTTTTAAACTTTTTTCAAACAGAAAAGAATTTAGAACTGCTGACTTTCAGTGTTCTCTGCAAAATTACCTGTTGTAATGTGGGGAATATGATGATTATGGGAGCTGATTGAGGAAAGAAATGTATTTATTATCAGTTTGCAGGTTTTCTAATATTGTCTGATTGCTGTGCATTGAAAAAAAAATGAATGAAAAGTAAAGGTAAAGTTTAGCTGTTTGGCTCTAAAGTTTTTCTGTATGTGAGTTTTCTCTCTCTGTTTGCTAAATTGATGAGGCATGCACAGTTCCAGATAAAACATGCAAAATACTTAAGTGCATGGAAGAAAGAAAACAATATTTTCACAATCGGTTTTCCCCTTATAAAACACCAAGTTGATATGGTTTAACTGTAATTTTTCCAGCCAATTCAATATAGAAAGCATCACTTACTACTTAAAAAAAAAAAAAAAACAAGCTCAAAACTAGGGGAAAAAATCTTTATAAGATGAAAAAATAGAAAAAACAAAACAAACATTAATTTCTGGGAACAAATAAAAATATCTGCACTAATTTATTTTGATTCTTGCTGTATACAGTTTTCATATTACACTGTCAACTGAGGTTTATGCACACGTGTAGGAATAAATGTATTTACACTGGCAAAAATGTTACCCCTCTAGATGGTGGAAATAAGCACCAAGACTGGGGTAAGTGGAGATAAGAGTGTTTTCAGGTTTTTGTTTTTGTTTGTTCCTAAAACATAAAATATGTAAAGTGTTGATTTCTAATGACTCCCTTTATAAACTACAAAGTCTACAAATGCATTTAGTTATCTGCTGATTATAATTCTACACTAAATCAAAAATTACTGCATAAAAACACTTCCATGAAGCCAGTTCGGTCTTTTTAAATGATGATCTGGAAACAAGAGATCCTTTATTCTTGTTTTTCCTTGGAGTAATCAAAAATGTTGTATAAATGTCAAAACCATTGGTAGGAATAAATCCTGGGGGTTGGTTAATGAAACTTTGGTGCCTGGTGGCAAGCAGCAGGCCCTCAGCTCCCCAGCAGGCAGCACCAGGATGCTGGGAGCAGTAATAGCTCAAAAACTGACTGCTACATTCCATCACTGATTCCTCACTTTCCTAAAGTCTCCCAGGCACGTGGCTGAAGCTCTCAAGCAGGAAGCCCCACTGCCACCAGCAGATTTGGAGCTGTCTGCACCATGTATTAAAAACCATAGGATTTGCATGAGTTGTGCTATTTGTTCTCTGCCACAGTTTCATTATTTAATGGGTTATATAAACAATGTGTGTGTGTAATATCTTAAAATGAGATTTTGGTTGGTTTTTATGATGTCAGACATGCACACAGCTGCACTGAGACACAGCTTATGTTAATGGAATAAGGATAGCAAGAAACCGAATGGAAAAGTGAGAAATGAAGTGTGTGAGATCCCAGAACAGGACAGCTAATAGTTCAGGAAACTCATTCTTTTCTGTTCTAAAATCCAAACTACTTATGTTGGGAAGTATGTCTCTAATGAGGAAAGGAAAATTTCCCCTGAAAATCTTGGCTAGTCAGAGACAGGTGCCTGCATTCCCTTGTGTTCAGGGCAGGGAGGCAAAATCAGCTCTGCAGCACAGGGCACAGACCCTGTGCCATTGTCCCTCCTGCACCCTGAGCATCTGCCAGGGTATCTGCTCTACCTGCTGCCAGCCTGAGCCTTTCTGGGAATGCCCTGGGTGTGTGTCTGGAGCTGGGGAATGCCCTGGGTGTGTGTCTGGAGCTGGGGAATGCCCTGGGTGTGTGTCTGGAGCTGGGGAATGCCCTGGGGGTTTGCCTGGAGCTGGGGAATGCCCTGGGGGGTAGCCTGGAGCTGGGGAATACNTGTGTGTCTGGAGCTGGGGAATGCCCTGGGGGTTTGCCTGGAGCTGGGGAATGCCCTGGGGGTTTGCCTGGAGCTGGGGAATCCCTGCTCTGAGAAAGGGCCCACAGTGGGAAGGCAAGGGCAGGTGTGTGCAGTATTCCAGAAGTGGCTCCCTGCTCTTTGTTCTCAGTGTGCAGGAGCTCATGAGAAATGTCATCATCCCTTGTTGAGTACATTGATGGAGTGTGTTCATGTGTTTATCAGTTGGAATGACGTGATTTATTTAGGAGGGCAAAGGAGCATTTGCAACTCTAAAATATTTGTACTCAGAAAGGGGAGAGAGAAGTGGAAATGGGTACCCACAACTCTGTCTACAGATTCAGGTTTTTCAGCCATTGTGGCTTGGCCAGTTACTCTCAGAGGAAAAAACAAAACAAAACAACCTGGGCATCTGTTCCTCAGAACTTGTAAAGATAATGAAAGCAGTGGAAAGGCTCCTGAGTGACCAATCTGCTCTTTGTGTCTTGGTGATCTCCTGGGCTGGGCTGGGCTGGGCTGTATTTCCAGGAGTGCATATACAGGTTTTAGAACTAAATTCAGAAATTTGCAGTTAGCTTTCAGGGAGAGATCTAAGTTAAAGAATGTGTATTGTTTTAAAGCTAAAGATATACTTCATTTGAAAGCTAGAAATCGGCACTTTATTCCTTCCTTCTAGCAAATGGCAATCTCTCTTTATTGCAGTGTTAGTTTTTTCAAAATTATTTTCGATCCTCAACGTCCAGTATAATTTTGTTGCTCAATTTATACAGAACTCTTACCTCTGTACCACTGAGAATCCTGAGAATTTCATTAAATACTGAACTAACTGATGCTCTCTTATTTTCTAAGATGATGCATTATCTGTTCCTTCTTTCATCTGGTTGATGCAATTTTTTAATGTTTCAGTATACTTGTCTCAAAGGAGAACCTCTTTTGATCCCACATTAAAAAATAGTTTGTGATGTCTAATTACTATATGCAAGGTGATTTCAATAGTAACACCTATTGAAATCTGTGTCATTGTCCAAATAGAAGTGGAATTATTCATACAAGTTTATGAAAAAAGATTTGAACTTTCTTATTTCTTCTGCAGCTTTCCATATATGATACACTGCATCTGGGAAATCACCTGAATTATTAATATTTATTTCTTTAAATCTTGTCAGACCACATTTTCTGTGTCTTCCATCATGTATTTTTCTTTCTTGTTGGGATAGAGACATCTTGTTCTATTATTGGTGAAGGAAGGTGTTAGATGGAGAATTTCTCTTTGGCAAAGGCTTTCTCCCAGCTGCTAGATGAGTAAAGTGGTTTCAAATTTATTTTCTCAAGCTTTGCTGTCTCAGTAGCAGTAAGGTAACATCTCTCTTGTTTATCTCCAGGGAAGGAAATCCAGTCCTGTCATATACAACAGCACAAGACATGAGTTGATAATTGTTAGAAATAACTTAAAATATTTAGTGTTTCTGACTTGGGGAGGTTTCTGTGAAGGGATTGCTGGACATATGCGCTCTTTCTTATGTTTTGCTATGTTAGCATCAATTATGCATGTGGTTTGATGGTTTTAGGGTTATGTAAAAGCTTGTGTAGTATTTCAGCTGCCTGATAGACATTGTGGAGCTTAGCAATGATCTTGATATTGGCATCCCTCATGTGGAGATAAGGGTGGTGGTTTTTTTCATTGAACTGGCAAAGGGCCAGACTGACTAGAGAACAAAATATGATCAATGGAAATTCAAAGAACACATTTTAAAATAAGTCAATTTGGTAATTACAAGTCAGTGTACCAGTAGATTTTCACAGCAGGGAAAGCAGAGTGCTAATTTTATTTTAATAAAACTTTTCTGTTAATTGGGATCAGAGGGTTCTGTCACAAAGTGGGAGAGGAGGAGCTGTGTGATGATAGATTTGCTCCACGCTTGACTCGGTCAAGTGGCTTCCATTTTACTGTGCTTATGGCATGAAGTGCTTTCAAGTGCTGCTGAAGGAGCTCTTCAGGTTGGGAATGAGCATTCACAGAACAGGATACAGCTATCCTGATCTCTCTTTAGTTCTATGGCTTTGAGAACTTTCAGCAAGCTCACACGGCTACCACCCTTTTTCTTCCAGAAACGGGAAAAAAAAAAAATGTAGATAGAAGAGTCCTGTTTGGAGGGTAGGTGGAGAAAACACAGATTTTAGGACTCTCTGCTTAAACTAAAGACTCTATATGGTTTACATCAGCCTTGTGGGAACACAGTCACTGTGATTAAACATGAAAATCTTCGAGTGTTCTGTAGCTGCCAGGTCCTCTTAACTTCCCCCTGTGGTTAGAAATTAAGCAGAGCTGTTTGCTTTGTGTGAATAAAGAACTTTTTTCTCTATATAGACATGTTAGGCATCAAAAAGGCATCAAAATCCAGTTTTATATAGGAAAGAGATGGTTTTGGGTAGCTGTGGTTTAGGTGTTGTGTGTGACTGTGCCTGAAGCTCAGCAGAGGCATTCCAGAAGAGACCCCTGGTGATGTGCCTTTTCCAAACTCACTCCACTCTCTCACTCACACAAACACACAAAAATTTGTACAAAACCAATTCCTGGGCCAGGTTTTAGCTTGGGTTTGCAGTGTGGCTCTGGTCTCCTGTCCACACCCCGACAGGCTCCCTTAAACTGAACCAGATTAATAGTAAAAGCAATGTTTATTTTTTATAGAACTCCTAAAGAAATCTTCTATTCCAAGAACTAGCTGTGGGCTCACTGTTCTTTTCTAAAATTTTCTGAACTGCCTTACCAAATACTTGAAAGGATAAGAATAGTAAACCTATTATCTGATAATTACCTGCTGCAGGCTGACTACTCATTTGCATGTTCTGATTCTGGCTTTGCATTATATAATTTTAATCTTTTGATAATATTCCACTTATGAGGAGACTTGGCTTTTTTTCCTGTACTATCAAAAAGCTATTGCAAGATATTCTGGATCCAAATGGTAATGTTTGATCCAAATATGTCAGGGAGCAACTGGGTTTCAATACCCCAGGCTAAGCCTGTAGTTGTAGCACTCAAGTAATTTTAAATTGGGGTGGACTTGTAATCAGTCAACTCAGAATTAAAAAGAAACAGCAAAATTCTATTCTATATTTTGGCTGATTCTTTAACCAATGCTGGAAATATTTATAGAAGGCAGCAGTAGGGGTTCTTTGTTAAGTTATGCTAAAACAAGTCATTGAAAACATAAATCAAAGATTTATCTGGGATATTGACTTCCTAGTAATTAATTGATTAATCATGAGCAATGTGAGCCTCTTCCTGAGGTTTCAAGGTTTTCTGGTCTTTACAGATCTTCTTTTCCCACATTGTATCTCAGGAAGTCAGGATGGCCCTTGTTTAAATGGGCAGTGTAAGGTATTTGTATTTTAAGTTCATGAATTCACTTATTAGGATAGTGTGTTCATAGGTTTTAGTTTGTATCATTATCATTACATCAGATAATTCTGCACAGATAATTCATTTCCATGATTTAGGATGTTCTTAATTGCTTTACTGAAGGGAGATTGAGCACCTTTTAACCAAACAGCTGAACGATTTGCTATGACAATTCCGCCACTGTGCATTCACTTAATTTCCAATTAATCAAACATTCAATAAATCATTAGTATAATTACACCTGCTCAAATATTCCTACCCCAGCACATTAGCTATGCTCAGGCAGACTCTTTTACCAGCTGTGTGAATGGATTCATTTGTCTGACCCAGTTGGTTGCACGTCCTTGCTTCTTATGAGCCTTGAGAAATGATAGGGCAGAAATTTTAATTATTTATAATACCAGGCATTCTTTTGATTCGTTGTTCATGCTTTTCACTTGGATGCTTCTATAGCAACTTCAAACAAACAGCAGTGCAATAGTGGCTGGTTAATTTCTGAAGATTTTGAAATCATTTCCATTCCCCTGCTGTGTCACTTTGCTAATTACACCGTGTCCCCAAGTGCATGATAATTCCCTCACCACCAGAAAATCATCTGAAAACACAGATTATTAAAACAGTGTAGCCTGTGTCATATAAATGTAACCAAAAGTGGGTCCCAGAAGTACTTTACTGAAAGCCACTCAGCTGGTCCCAGAACTTAATTTGAGAATCTGTTTTTAAAAAATTGCACAAGTAGAAATCCAATGGCACGTCTTCAAAATATCCATATAGTTGCACTTCATGTGTGAGGAAGGCTGAAATTTGAGGCAGCTCTCCAGGTATTGAAGCTGTGAAACACCTGTGCTATGGGGGTGTGTGTTGTTATTTGCTCCCTTCACACAGATGAGAAGTCTGAATTTCCTCAGGTACAAGTGGGATTACTCAGTGTTTGTATCTACTGATTGTTGTAAGCTTTAAATCATACTTAATGTGTGTCTTTGTTGTGAGACTCAAAGTAAACAAACCTGGACATGCAATTTCAATCTGTAATATTTTAAATAGGAAGCTCTTTATGTGGGTGTAAATACATTCTAAATTGTGCAGCATAGGTTCTGTTGCTTCACAAATAGATTTACTGGTTGCCAGTATTTTATTTTTCAATAGTAGGAATTGGAGGAGATTCATCATACTTTAATCCCTTAGTACAAATAGGTAAGTTTTTTAAAAATTAACTGAAGGTCTCATGATCCATCCAGATAGTAAAATAGGTTAACTTTCCCCCAGCAACCCATTCCCTATTCTGTTTATACTTTATTTTCTTTCTACCAAATATGCTTTGTGTAATACTAAGGGGAAGTTCTTTAACCTGAAGGGAAAAGGCATCAAAGAATCTATTAAAAAAAAAAAAAAAGAGGAGATGAGAGAAGGATACAGTAATTGGACATTATTAAAATAACTTAAACATTTGTCAGGTTTCTTTCTCATCTTTAAAAAAAAAAAGTATTGGTAGAGTGCATCAGCACATGAGTTCTCTGACCCTTTCAGTCTGTTAGAGTGCTGAGTGGAAAAAAATCTGCTCTGGATAAATGTTTCTTGGCTCCCCATAGCATGGGGCCTTACTGCTGTGGCTGACAGAAATGTCTTGGTGCATAGAAAACAAGAAGATTTATTTATCCATTAAGCTGCATTTGGGTTTGGATGCTGTGCCCAATGTTATTGAGTGGGAGCTTTCCTAATTGTTTGTTTACATTTCTAATATTGGCTCAGCATATGATCAGTCTAATGCATCTGCATGGCTGGGCTGGAGTGGAACCCAGAAATCTTGCTGTAAGGTGCAGTTTGAGCATTCTGGGGAATGCATGAAATCCTGATTGGAAGTTTTAATGCCTCTTTTTAGTTTCTCTTGCATTTTTGGAGTAGTGCAATACAGTAACACCAACAGAAACACTTCCCTACCTTCACAGCTTTAAGATTCCCTTTTGCTTCAGTCCTGAAAACTTTGGATCAAATCTATATTCTTAAAATTTCACTTCAACCATCCATATTTTATAGTCCATTATTACATTTCCTTTACAATTTTCACCCTTTGAAGCTGACAGGATTCTTTATCTAGGCATTTTGTTTTAGTTTCCCTCATCCCAATCCTTTTCACACCTTCAAAATGTCTTCCCAAGTCTGAGCTCATTTAGCTTTACTGAAGTTTGTTGTAAATAATTTATTACCTCAAAACATAACGGTCCAGGAAATTAATCATCATAAACAACAGCATAGCTTTTAGTTGCCTAGGGACAGGGTCACAGTCTGCACAGAATCCTCTTCACCAGTTAAAACAGGGATATAAAACTCCACTTTACTTGCCATCACAAGGTCCTCTTCAGGAGTTTTCTGTAAGATTTACTTTTCTTTCTTCTTTGGTTTATCAAGTACACTGTAATGTGTGGGTTATTTTTCTGAAGCTCTTCAGCAATTTAGTGAAAGTATTACATTTGCTTTTTTCTTTTAATTGCTAATGTTTTTTGACCAATGTTGTGTAACAGACCTTCTCTTCCCCACCATGTCTCATCCCTCTGGGTCTGCAGGGAGACAGTTTAATTCTAGACTGACATTTTCAGAAATACCCTGCCAATTGGTGAGTGTTTTGAACACTAAAAGATGATAGCTTGCAACTGCTTTGAAGCAAAAACCCAACCTCTAGTACACACAAACTTGAATTAAGCAGCCAAACGAATTTTGGCACCTTTGCCTGGGCAGCACAGGTGTGGGAGGTTGGCTTGGTGAGCAGTGCCTCTGCTTGGGCATTGACCTGTCTCATTGTCAGCTGGAGCCCAGTTTGTAACTGGTGGGTACTGGGAATGCAACACCTGTGTCTCTCCATGCTAAAGACAGCCAGCATGAGGAAGTGCAAGATGGAATGTCTGCTCCAAAGCCCCATTACAAACCTCTGGCACATCCTGTAACTCACCTCTGCATTATACTGAGCCTTGATTGAAATCTGTTTGCAGTCACAGAATAAACAATACATTAGTTTGATGCCATCATTACCTATGCAAATATAATCAATTTGCAATTCTTACTCGACTCATTCAGCTCCTTTCTGTCTGACAATGTGAGCTAACTTTGTTGTATGAAATAAATAATATCATAGCATAACAGGTAGAAATAGTCAACACCTGAAGATAAAACAACCAGAAGTCAAAGTGAAAATGTTTGCAAAACATGCTTAGAAAAGGTAGACAGAAGGCTGAATTAAAATAGTTTTAATATGGATATTCACATTTAGGAAAAACCTCATCACTTGAACTCTAGAACACCATGTAACTCTATCATCTTGATGAGGGCAATTCAGTGTCCATCATCCCAAACTGGATTGGAAACAGCAGATCACATTTCCACTCTTCATTATGCAGAAAAATGGCATGAATGTTTTTAGGATTCTCTAGCAGCAGTTAGCCATGTGCAGCAGTTCCTCTGCTAAAGCATGCCACTGCACAGACAAATCCATTTAATGCTATCTGCAATGTAAGATTTATTTCAAATGAAGGGGAATTAGCTTCCCAAATCGTCATATTTACTTTTTATGGATGACTTCAACGAGCAGAAGACCACACTGGAAGCAGGCATGTAAATGATGGAAGAATCAAAAGATAGTGAAAGTGCCTCTCTGTGCATGTGTTTGTCCCCCAAAAACCTCCTTCCCTCTAAGCCCCCTGAAACCTGGTGGCAGATAGCTCCCACCTGCCAAGGCTTTCCACAAGCATTTGGAGAAGGGCAATATTTAAAGGCAAAGTATGAGCTTAGAAGGCTGCTGTGTGCATGGGCTGAGCAAGAACTCCCATGGCTGCTGATTTGTGTGACAAAATCCCTCAGCTCTTTATTTTGAAATCTGCAACTATTATGATTCTTGTGATTTGATGTCAGATTCTGACATCAGCCATATTTCTGTTTGTTAAGCTCCCTTTTTAAGATGGGATTGCTTTCGAGGTTGTATTTTCAATATTGTTTCTAAATATTCTTTCTAGAGCTGAAACGGATCTGTGTAGTACCTCTGAAATCATAATTTATATTATATGGATGGTAGTCTGAGGAATGAGTAGAATTTTTTTGAGGACTACCTACACCTCCCAATATATTATCAGTACTGTTCTATGAGGTACTTATAAGACTTCTTAATTTCAAATTAACAGTTGATTAAACTTAATAATACAGTGAGTATCATATCAAAGCATATAATTATAAAATGCTTTGCCTTTTGCAGCCCAGAGGAGTTTCTATGGTGATAACTTTAGAGGCTTATAAATGTTTTTATGTCTTTTTCTCAGATTAATAAAATTTTTATTATTTTAGATCTATGTTTGGATAATCTACAATTAAATGAATTTCATGAGAAAACGAAATTAAAAGCCATAGTCATCAATACAGAGTGAATGATTTGGCTAGAGTTCCATTAGTGCTGGTTTTGTGTGTCCAGATGGGAGTTTTGCTTTGCCATATTCATCAGCAAGGAATCTCAGAGCACCCCAGCATCTGTGGGAGGCCTGGGCACACACATTAGGTTATTTCCAAACTGCAATGAACAGCCTCTTTTTTTTCTCTCAGAGAGAGATGATGATTTTTGTACTCCATTGGTGGAAAGTGGCTTCACTGAGCCCAGAATGATCAGGGGGAATCTGCTGCTTGTGCTGCAGAAGCAACTGGCTGCTTGGTGATCTGGAGCTGCAGAATCTCATGGCTTACACTGATCCCTCGTTTCAGAGCGAGTTTGGAAAGGCACAGACACAGAGCAAACACTCCAGAGCCTCCTCTGCCAGCATAAAGTAGCATAAAGTGAATTTCCATACCAAAAGGCAAAACTCAGCATAGTGATTAGTAGCCACTGCTTCTACAGCTGCAATACTATTCCTAAAGGATGTGATGAACAAATTCTGAAGCATTTTGGACAAGAGCCACCTTCTTGGTGCTCCAGGAAGGGCAGAAAGGGTCCCAAACTGAAGAAAGAATTCCTTTGCACTGCCTATAAATCTGTGGCAGCAAATATCAAGCAGATTGCAGAAAATAGGCAGATTTGATGTTGGCAGAATGTCCATGCCAAGACTGGGAATTTATCGAGGTGTGTTTCACCCTGGGAGAAGTGCTCTGACAAGGTCAGGTACCAGCTTGGCCAGGCCCAGCTTTGTGCCACTGGTCCCAGCTCTGAGCACCTCCTGTTTGAGAAGAGCCCTGGCTGGGTTTGGTTTTCTGGGTCTTCACCTCACTCACTCTTGGAATTCATCCACACTGTCCTTCTGAACTGCTTCTCCTGTCTGGCTGTCACTTCATAGAGACTTCTCAGTCCTTACTCTAGTTGGTGCCAAGAAATGTTGATTTTTATGAAGTTACTGTCTAATAGTTTGTAAATATACTCATATTAATTGTTTTCTTTTTAAGTAAAAAATCTTTTAATGAGTATTTTTAAAAGTTCATGTAACTCATTTCCTTCCAATTCATGTGTTGGTTTTTATCGCAAGTTAAATTTAGCATGGGCTACTTTTTCATATAATTTTTAAGGTGAAATAATGCACAGTTTCTGTTGGCAGAATCAGCTGGCATTTTTTATTTCTGTCTTTAGGAAAACCAGTATTTTCTTACAATCTTGCACAGTAAGGGATCATAGGCATGCACCCCCTGCCACTACCACCTTGCAATGCAAAAATCAAAACCACAACCCAAACTGGAAAAAAAAAGAAACAAGCACAAAACCCCAATCCAACGAAACAATAAAACCCAGACACAAAAAACACACCAAGCACAAAACAAAAGCAACATCAGCTTAACTTACGTAAATAAAGAGATATTTATGCTCTTTAGGACAAAAAGCTTTTCCCCTTGAGCATCACATTGTATTTTTTTTTGTGTTTGTGGAAGTAAATGGTTTCTGCTGCACCATTTTGCCGTAGGACAGATAAAGGTAAGGATGATTCTGAGAAAATAATCCTGAAGTTCTTTGACTCTTGTCCTAAACTTGCTACTTTTAACTTCCAGGAGTCACCCAAGTCATGACCAAATTCATCCTGTGGATGGAGTCTGGGGTAACTGATAAAAGAACATCATCCCTGTGATTTTGGGACATGAGAGAAAATGTAACTTTGTTTTACCAGTCCAGGAGGGGGCAGTAAATTTCTTTTTATTGTCTTTGGAATTAAGCCCAACCTTCTCTCACCATGAAAGGCTCTTCTCTTTAAAATAGCACCTTTTAAAATTAGAAACCAGTATTGTTACTCCACGATTTCTTAGCACTGTCATTGTTTTTAACTCCCTTTTCCTGACAGTCTTCTTTATAAGATAGAAAATTACCAGAACTTTCAAAATCAGTCATTTGTACCTTTGATCTTCAATATATTCAAAGTAAGCTGTAATATGATAGACGTTTTAAATATTAAATTTTCATATGTAATTTATTCCAGTCTTTTGTCAATTTTGTTGAAAATACTCTTTTTTCAAAGAACATTAATGAAATGGAGCAGACTTTCCCTCTGTGCTAAAATAATCTTGTTTTCTTTTCTAACCCTAATATTCATATACATATGTATACAGAGGAATCAAGCTGATTTTAAATACTCCCAAATTGCATGTTTGCATTTCTCAGTATATTACAGTGAAATAGAAATTAATAGAAGGCAAGAAAGTCTGGTTTGTATGAATGCACGCCATTTTTCTGGGCAGTTTTTAGGATTGAAAGTTATTTTTCTTACTTGGCTTGGAGGTAAAATGGAAATGATTATTGGCTCTGAGAGAGAGAAAACAAGCACAGATCTAGTGCACATGACATTGGTTGGGAGAGGACAAGAAGCTGTTGCAGTCAGTGGATTCTTCTGGGTTTTGTTTTTGCTGTTGGGCAGAGTTATTAGCATGAAATTTCAGCTGCAATTAAAGTGGTGGTGTAAGTCCAAATAACCTCCTTGAATGTTTTCACTGCTTATAATTGCTGTAATTCTCAAGAAGTTTCTGGGAAAAAAAAAACAACCCATAAAAAATAAGTGATAATACACTCATAGCTGGTCCAGAAGTTCATCCCAGAGGGAGCAGAAGTAGCATTTTTCACCTTGATCCTCCTCAAATGGGATATTTTTATAAGGTTTGTTGAGGTGTTGTTGTGATGTTATTAATTATTTTCAATTATTAGTTATTATTAATAACTATTATTGAGGCCCACACACTCATAAGCTGGATGGGAGCTCACAAAGCCCTGGCAGTGTGTTCTGAGCAGTAGAAATGCTGTGTTCAGTGCCCTCAGTGCAATTTGTGCCATTATTTGGAAGGTGTTCTTTGTGCCCTGGGAGCACAGAGTGCTCCTGTGGCAGCACAGGTGCTGTCCCACAGAAATATTTGCTGTTCATTTGCTGGATGAATCTACCTGAAATATCTCAAATATTTCCTAAACCAATTCTTTTTCTTTGTACCCTGTTATTTCTATGTTTAAATGTGTTTAGCTGATGGTTCATGACCCTGGTCCACCACAAACAGCAACAGTTTATTTCTTCTGAAGGAGAAACTGCTGTCACAAAATTACTTTGCATTTCACTGCCTTTATTTATTGCTTGCACTACTACTATCATTATTATGCACTACAATGATTATTAAGTGAAAAAATATCCCAACTGTATCTTCTTAATGCCATTCGTGGAGTTAAAGGGTGCTGATGGGAAAAGAAGTTATTTCATATGGAAATGTGTCTGAAAGAAATTCTAGCCTACAAATTTAGAATAGGAGTGGGCTGGAAGAATGTGGGAGAAACTTGGTGAGTGACTTGAATTAATAAATGAAGTATAGATTTTGAGTGAGTGCCAGCTCTGTTGAGTACAATAGCTCTGTGTAGAGCTGAAACTCTCAGACCAAAGTTATCGAAATTAGGTGCCTAAAGTTGCATATGTAAATGTGATTTGATTCCAGAGTGTGAGTCAGCCACAACTGGTGATGGGAATTTCTTATGGTTCCCAGCTATTAAAAATAGATTGCTGGTAGATATTTTATTGTTTCCCAAGAGATTATGGCAAATATATGATGGGTCCCTATGCAACAGCATTCATGGATGATATGTAACTTTAGTGACATCTATTCTCCTCCCCTACTTTTGTTTTTTTAAGGTTAAGAATCCAAGCACTCAATGACTTTATTTGCCTTAACTTAAAAGGAATATGTCATCTAATATAATTATTCAGGATATTTTTTTTAATATATAATCGTTAATAAATAAAATATTTCTTTCCAGTGTTTCCTGAAAAGAAAAGGAAAACCTCTGGAGACTTACAGAAGGGTTCTAGCTAAGTGTACACTGTAGTTATGGAGCTGAGGTCATGTTGGAATCCTAAACACATTCCTTGATCCCTTTCTTTGTCTAGTGAGGAGCTCTTGTTTACTCTGTGCTTATTTTTTCTAACTAAAAGTTTTCCAAGTTTCCCTGTGCTTGTTGGTACCTGGAATTTGGAGTGAGGGATCTCATGGGCTACCCCTGCCAAGCTGTATTTCAACTCTGCTGCACTGGCAAGAAGATTCAGGGAGGTTGGGTTATACATTTCATTAGTTTTATGGCTTCATCATTCTGTACCCACATTCTTTACTCTTTAGAAATTATGTATCCTTAAGCAGCAACACTACTGAAGCTATTTTTAAATCACTGTTGAGAATTGCTACACACCAATATCATGCATTTTTCATTAATCTAATCTTTTCAAGATTTCTTTAATTGTTGCTTGACCTGAAATGTTTCCTTCTAAATTTTGTGTGTGGAATCACTAGTGCCGTTTTACTACCTCTGACTGGAGGCACACGATGGTACTAGAATACAAATTACATTCCTCAGGACTTAGAAAATTCAATAGTCAAAGTGGGGAAATGAGCTTAAGCACAAACTCATCAAAGATGAACTCCAGTCCATTTTTCTTCTTATAGTTTAGTGCTAAAAGAGATAAAGATATTGCATTCTGAAACAGTGATACATAGCAAATAATCTGTTACTTTCAAAACAATATGTCATTATTCTGTATTAAAAAGGGTCGCTTTTAGCTCCTTCTGTCTTCATAACTTCCTAACTGGAGCTAATGTCTGATATTGATTCTGAATAATTTAAATCGCAATAAAATTGGGTTTTCATGACAGTCAGAGACATTTTATATTTAATGTTCATTTAAAGAAACATAGTGCCTTCTTACCTTCTGAATTTCAAAGCCATTAAAGTAATTGCAGGTCGTTAAGCTAAATTTCTTTGAATAATCAGGACAGTTAATCTAATTCATACACCATTCAAACCAATGGGCAGGAAAGATTGGAATGCCAGGCGTGGACTTTTGAGAGATTCACTTCACCTGGTGGATCTTCAGATGTGCTCACCAGCATTTCCTCAGGAATCATCCTCATGCTTCAAGCTTTTGGAACTTGAAATTGTGTTCTGCTTTTGTGTTTTCAAAATGTATAGTCTTAAAAAGAGAGGAGGCTTAAGGGGATTGTTATCTCTCCCTTGGAGTAACCAAACCACTGTGTAGTCATAGAGATCTTGATTGTGTGCTTGCATTGTGTTTTACCACAACTTGCTTTATGGACATACAAACTATCACAAAAACATTCCCAGATGATGTCCCGTATTTAGCAAGTGTTATGATTTACTGTGAAGAAAGTTGGAATGCAAATGCATGAACAAATATCTGAAAATAAAAGTGTCTAGGTCTTATCAGGAGAATGGATACATTTCATCTGTTAAGGTCACTGCTCACTTGTTTGGAGGTAGAACACGAGGGTAAGGCAATGGCTTGGTGGTGGAACAGACTGGAAGCACCTGAGTTTGCAGACTAAAGCAGTGTGTGCAGGTGTGTGTCAGCTCTGCCGTCTCTGCAGTGCTTGCTCAAACATCCCCACCCTCAGCAAGAGACAAGGACAGAGTGAAAACACTGATTGTCTCTAATTGCTTCATTAATGAGCATGAAACTCAGAGTTTGGAGTCTTGGCTGTTTGCTATGCTGGAGTGTTTGAAGGAGGGCAATGGTTGGGAACCCTGTGCTGGAGAAGGGCAATGGTTGGGATCCCTGGACTGGAGAAGGGCAATCCCTGTACTTTGAGTTGAGCTAAATGGATGCAGTTCATGAGGTGGGTGAGTAAAACAAATGCTCCTGAGGGCAAAGAAGGGGAGAATGGGCCTTGTGCATGCATTGGTGTCCGACAGACCTGCTCTGGAATGAGGAGAATTTCATCTGAATGATGAATTCCATCAGTTTGAGCCTCAGCAAGCAATCAAAGGATGTTTGCATCCCTGTGCTGCTGCTGTGCCATAAAGGGACCTGGGGCTGTCCCTGTGTTTGGGGGTGGCAGCTCCTCTCCTGCCTGTCTATTCCCTCTCAGTACCTCCCCAAGGTCCTCTCTTTGTGACCAGTACATCTCTTCCATCTGCCTACACCCTTGCAACTGTGTTTCATCATTGGGGATTTGTACTCACAACACCACTTTAAATAAGTTCAAATTTTCATGACAATAGACTATGATAAAATTAAGATTTTTTTTTTTTGTTCTCTAAGGGAAGCCATGAAGCAGCTGTATTATTTTTATTCTTTGTAGGCATTACAATGCACTTAAAAAAACCCAAAAAAACAAAAAAAAAACCCTCCCACAGAGATTTAAAATAAAAAAGAGACAATCCCCCCCATCTTTACCTACCCAACACACATGACCAGGAAAGATTTTAAGCTCATTGTTGAGCTATTCGTTGTCTGTCAAGATCGTGGAGACTATTCTCGGTGGGATGTTGTCAGTCAAGATAATGCTGGTGGTTTCGACTTCACTTTTGGCTTGACGTTATTTGTAATTAATTAGTTTATTATTCTTTATGTAAAAGGTATTGAATGAACCCTAAATTCCTCATTAGTGTTCTACAGAGTCTAAATATGTCTCAGAAACTGAGATCTTTTCCACAGGTGTCATGTGTGCTCTGTAAAGAGCTGATTTGTTGTCTTACAGTATAAGCAAGTTAAGTGTATATATTCCAAAAAATGTAAGTGTTGAGTTTCAGTACTAACTATTAATATTTTGAGATTTGATGACAGATTTTTCCTGTAGGACTCACCTTGTTTCTTAAGCGGACTCATTAGATCTACATTTGATTTTGCTTACTTAGTAAATGAATATGTTAGGTAACTTCGATGAATTCAGTGGGGCTTAGCTCCCAGCTTAGGCAAGATTTTCAGCACTGATTTGAATGGAATTGGCTATTTTTGTATTGTGTTATATGAGATTTGAATGGATTTTTTTCAAGCTTAAAAATTAATACAAATTAATTATAGGACTCCTGCTTTGAATCGTTTGATAAATCTTCAAAAGTATTACTGGTATAGTGTTTTGAAGCTGCTGTTGTGTCTTTAAAATGTGAGAAAATGCACTTAGAATGGAATGTTATTGTTTTTATTCTATATTTTATATTCTCATTTTACTGATATAATGTCAAATACATTCAAATGCATGTTGCAGAACTTGGCTTAATTATCTCTATTTGACCACCTAAATAAGGCAGAATATTTTCTTCCTATTCTATGTCTTATCAGTCTGGTACATTTTACTATTAAAATCTTGAAGACAAAAAAGAAAAAAACACACCCAAAAACAAAGGCACCATTCAGTAACTTGGAGCTAAATGCATGTAGGCATGTGGGGAAAACATATAAATTATTCCCTAGAGTTAAATAATGGATGTATTTATTACCATACTATGTAAGTGCCACAGTTCACATGTGATGTTCTCTGGAATTACAGCAATAATGTGCTGTACTTAAGCACATATATTTTAGTTATGCCTTTTGAATTCTTAGGAGTTAATTTCCCATCCCTTGCTCAAAACTAATGAACATTTTTTTTAACTGAGTTGACTCGCTGACCTGTTGGTTTTTGGTTTAACTTCCAAATTATGTTAATTTTTCAAATTCCTCTTGAATTTTCCTTGATTTCAGTGACCAGTTGCCTCCAAGTTTCCGTTGAGTAAAATTAATAATTACATTTCATTATGCTCAAATTCTGACCTTTTTAATCTGCATATTTCTTGTAGGCTATGCTGGCTTATTTCCACCGCAGTACATTAGAATGGAAAACTATTAGAAATATTGATTTATCATTTATAATGCTCAAGTGATACATTGAAATGAAATTTGGATGCCATCCAGCCCTCAGATAACATTGGCATTGTTGGATGAAGCTGCATGATCTCATCCTAATTAATGTGCTGGTTCCATGTGAAAAGCACAGGGAAAATAGACCTGGGAGCTGGTCAAAAGTAGGAGTTCAGCAAAGAAGGCTGCTGAAGGTTGTAATTGTTCCAGAGTGGAATATTTAATATTCCATATACAGAGAAATCAGCACTTGGCTTCCTCTCCCCTCTTGGCTTTTCCTCCTGCCTCAACATCTCTTGTTCTGGAGCTGTTCTGGTAAGGTGTGGTACATGTGCACAGTGGGGGGTGATGCAGCTCTGTGCTGCTTATGGGTCACATCCTGCAGGGCACTTGGGCCAGCAAAAGCTCCTTTTAATCAGGTGAACATTAAATCAAAGGAATCCAAAAGCATTTGTCTCAACTTCTACGATTTTTTCTTACCCTGAACCGGTGATCCCTACCATCTCCTGCATTGCAGCACATATGCATTCAGTACCTCCAGTACTATGGAAACCTCAGAAAATAAAGGTGTTGTCAGTTAGCATGTGTGTGCCCTATATATAGGGTGGTGTCTATATTCATTGATTTTAGGGTTTCTTAATTTTTTTTTTCTTCTGCTACCAATCAATCCAACAGCCATTGGACTTGCAGTCTTGGTTTCCACATTGGCTTTTTTTTTTTTTTTTTCAAATGCTGTGTCCTTTTATCTGTGAGGCTTCTGAAGCCTCCCTTGCCCCTGTTTGTTGCCTGTGTGTGGCAGGCAGTGAGGGGAGCTGTCCCCAGCTTGATGTGCAGTGAGTGGGAGTGGCACTGCCAGAGCTTCCTCTGATTTCAGTGATTGAGCTGCCTGGGCTTCAGGGAGCTGGGAAGGGCTGGGTTTTTATGGTTGATATGTTTTTGGTCATTTGTCATAAAATCATTCCACCCGAGCTGTTTACTGGTCTGAATACTTAATTACTGCAGGAGCAGGGAGTGGCATGAGCTGTAGGTTGTGCTGAATATTCATGTACAAATAGGGAATAGGTGGTGCCTTTTTTTTTTTCCCCTGAGGATATTACCTAAAAAATACCCATTTTATTTTTGAAATGACAGTCAGAACTTGTTTTATTTTAATCCTAATGTATGACAGAATAGTAATAGTTTTATAGCCCTAATGAATGTTTCAAAGTTGGATAGATTTAATTCTAATGGTCATCTGTTCATCTCATGTTATAGAGACTATTTGAACTGTTCATGCTTTTATAAGGATTTAGTAATTCTTTTCAACACTTGAAAAATATAGAAGCAAGATGGAAAAAGTAATTCTGTTTGTTCATGGGCAAAAGAAAGGAAACACTCAGAATTGTAAATGTAATAACTTCGTCTTTTTAAAATCACTTTAAATCTTCTAGGAGCTAATTTTATTTTTAGGTTATTATTTAAAGAAAACCAACAAACCCACAGATTTTTATTTCCTAATTCTCACGTTGTCCCTTCCTACTCAGGTGCTTCTTAAGGGAGGAGAAGTGTTGGATGAAAAAGCATAATTTTGGGTTAGGTTGCTATTAGAATTTTTATATATTATACAATATTTTGTCTTGCACTGTGTTTCTCAGGTGTAAGTCTGTTTTGAGTGTTATGGCCACTTATCATAGAGATGTATAAGTCCAGAAAAGTAATCTTTTCATGCTATTCTACATGGTTTCTGTTGTAAAAGAAACCAGCCATTTATCATGTTTGTTAGAGAAGGACTCCAACTTGTTTGATTTCATGAAAAGCAACAGACTTGGATCATGACAACCAAAATGAATCCACAAGTGAAAAATTACAGTTTAGAAAAGTAAAGGGAGATTTTTTCTTTTTTTTTTTTTTTTTTTTTAATTTGGGGAAAATAGAATTCAAAGGCTTTGCAATCTCTAGTGTAATTGTGAATCAAGTAGTATGAGTATGACTCATTTAAAAAATGAAAAGGAAGTTTTTACAGAAGCTACATTCAGCAAATGACTACAAACAGAGTGTACAGTGGTGTTAGCACACTGGCATGGGGGAACTGCCATGAAAACACTCTTCAGTCTGACTTGATTTCATACAATTTTATGTGATTCAATATAATGCAAAATCTATTAATATGAGGATAGTTTTGGACAGATTTGTCATTCAGGTCCTCTTACTGGATTACATGCTTTAAACCTAAGAACAGAAAAATCAAAATCCCATAGTTGCTCTAAAAACAATTTTGATCATTCCCAGGTGAGCAGTTTAATTCTAACGTGCTAAAAGAATTATTTTATCTGTTCATAATAAAATGGTGACCTGGCTACACTTTTGACCAATTGTCATGAATGATAGCTTCTCACTGCAGACCTTCTGCTGAGAGTGTTCATTGATTTTATTCAGCTTGGAGATGTTTCTTAGATGGGTGTGCTCACGCTGCTCCCATGAGCCCAGGTTAGCCTGCAGGTCTTGGAGACAAGGGTACCACTCCCAAAGTAACTCAGAGTGCCCAAATTAAATTAATCCTGTAAGGAAGCTTTGTGAGTAGTTTTCATGCTTTGCAACTATCTCATAAATGTTATTACTGTAGCTTTATAAAATCAGTTGTCTTTGAGAGATCCCCCTCTGCTCTCCAGCTGATTGTTGGAACTGGGAGCTGAGTGACTGAATTCAGGATAGAGCTGCTGTTGTTTCTTGTGCAGGAGGCACTGGTGAACTGGCTTATCTAGTCTTTCCCTACAGCCCCAAACATGTTAATTCTCAGTGGTTTTCATTGCCACAGTGCAAGTGAGAGTTCTCAGTCCAAATTTACGTGTAATTGTTCAAAGGGAAGAGCCTTGGGTTGTGCTTGTATGATATATTGATTATTTCGATAGCACAAATGCTTACAAAGTCCTGGCTGCTTGTTTTCCCAGTCCTTCTTTGGGTTCATTCAAATAGTTCAGAGTTTGTAATTTAAATTGTGTTAACAACCCAGCTTCAACAGAATTGTAAAACCATTTTACTGATGCATCTTCCAAAGGTGTTCTACAGGTGGGAGGAGGGTAGTTCTCTGGGAGGGGGATGAGGCAAAGCAGAAAGCTGGGTGTCTTCAGGAGCCTCACTGAGAAGGCAGAGCTGTAGCTGTGGGCCTGCAGCAGTGACCCACAAGTGGCCAAGGCTGGGGATTTGCCAAGAGTGGGGACAAGTGAGAAGGAGGATGTATGAACTGAAAGTCAGGGTGTGTCCAGCAGAATGGGCATAGGCTGTGCCATTCTGATTCTATAAAGAGCTTAATCCAAAATGATTGCTCTGAGCAGCTGGAGAAGAGGTTGCAGACACCTGAGTTCTGGTGCTGGGGATTTCACTGCCATGCAGATAAGAGGTTATTGCTTTCTAAGTTCCAGCCCAAAGTATGGAATGTCACTATAGTCCGCTGAGGAAAGTTTAGCTACCTAAAAAATAGAATATGACTATTCTCCTTTTTCCCCATTTATTTTACTGTTCTGCCTTTTCCTGCTTCCATCTCAGCAGATGGGGATTCTGAATAGAGCTGGACAGTGTTCCTAAAACAGTGTTATTCCTTAGTTTATCCCTAAAAGCTTAATGTTAAATAATGTTATTCCAAGGCCCAGCAGGTGATGCTTGCTCAGGAGGCAGGTACTGTGAACAAAGGACACATGAAAGGAGTTACTGAAGTCTCTAACTGAAGTCCCTAAATTGTACAGTCCACCTGAACTCACTATAAACCTTGCTAAATCTGGGAAGTTAGAACGAATATACAACAACAACCAAAAAAAGAGGAGGGTTTTCTTAACTTCAAAATGAGAAACACACTGTGTTTAAATTTATTAAACACAGGATCATCCAATTCCAGCCCCTGCCACAGACAGGGACACCTCCCACTAGACCAGGTTGCACCAACCATTAACATTCTCTATAAAAGATATTCTACCTTATATAGGGATTCACAGACATTGCTTGTGTTTTGATCTTTACAATGGTACATAAAATTCCAATTGAGTAAGTTGGAAGGAGGCCTTTAGCTCTCAGTCTCTTGCTCTGCCAGCATGTGAAATGGCATCTTGTCTTAAAGTCTTCCTGCTAATGTGCCTCAGTCTATTTTCCATTAGTTTCAGTGAAAGTCTGAAGTGCAAATAAAACACGTTATTTGGAAATATTTCATGGGCAGCTCTGTGCAGTTTGAAATAAGATATTTAGAGAGAGACAAATTCTAAGAGGGCTACAGGATTACAAATCACAATGTAATTTTAAAGTTGTAATGAGAATAAGTTGCAAGGGAAGGTCTCTTAACAATTATTGTCGTGAAAATGAAGTAGCACAGCGTTAATGTTTCATGTATTCTGTGAAAGATGATAATAAACTGTACTGCTTTGACCTTATTAATGTTCTGTAATTTGACTTACTGGCAATTCGCATTTTTCTTTGGTTACAGCCTTAGTAACCTCTGAAGAAGAGGTAGAACTGACAGTGAATCTAAACATAACTGAATACTGAAAAGGTCAGAAATATCAAGAATGATAATTCTGATACCTCCTTCTCATGACACAGGTAGTAGCAAAAAGGATGTGCGTGTTGAAATAACGAAGCTTATTACAGAATTTTTTTCTGTTATTTATTGAGAAGTATAAACAAAACGAGACTTTTCCCTTGTAGCTCATTGAGTACTTCAGCAATGTTTATTTTTTTCACTTTTTGTACAATCATTGAATCATTTAGGTTGGAAAAACCCTTTGAGATCACGTCCAAGTACTGTTAAGCCACCACTAACCCATGTCCCCAAGGGCCACATGCACACCTTTTAAATCCCTGCAGGGACGGGGACTGCAGCGCTGCCCTGGATAGCCTGACCCCCCCTTTGTGTGAAGAATGTTTTCCCAACAGCCAATTGCAATTTCCTCTTGTCCTGTCCCTTGTTTCTGGCAGCAGAGCCCGGCCCCACCTGGCTGCACCCTCCTGCCCCGCGGTTGCCGACATGAGAAGCTGTTGTGTCCCTCCCCACACCCTCCTCTTCTCCAGGCTGAGCCCCCCAGGCTCCCTCAGCCCCTGGGCACAGGACATGTGCTCCACACCCTTCCCCAGCTCTGTTCCCTTCCCTGCAGCCTCTCCAGCCCCTCAGTGTCCTCCCACAATTGAGGTCCCACAGCTGGACACAGCACTGGAGCTGTGGCCTCAGCAGTGCCCAGCACAGGCCACAAGCACTGCCCTGCTGACACAGGCCAGGGGCCATTGGCCATGGGCCCTCATGGGCACACCTGGCTCTGCTTCAGCCACTGTCCCCCAGGAGCCCCGGGGCCTTTTCTGCTGCAGCCTTTCCACACACTCTGCCCCGGCTGGGAGCTGCAGGGGCTCCTTGTGGCCAAAGGGCAGCACCTGCAGCCACTTGGGCCTCTGCAGCCTCCAGCTGCCCCAGCAGCAGCAGCAGCTCCACAGCTCCTCAGAGGTGCTGCAGTCAGCGGGGTCAGGCTCTTCTCCAGGCAGCACTGACACAATGAGAGGACACAGCCTTAAGCTGCACCAGGGGAAGTTTAGGTTGGGTATCAGAGAAAAATTCTTCACTGAAAGAGTGACTGGTCACTGGAATTGTCTGCCCGGGGGGTGGTGGAGTCACCATCCCTGGATGTGTTTAAGGAAAGACAGGACATGGCACTCAGTGCCTGGGTTTAGTTGATGAGGAGGTGTCAGGCCATAGAGTGAGTCTGATGATCTTAAAGTATTTTCTAACCCACTTCATTCTGTGATTCTGTGCACCAAACTACAGATGAAGGAGACTGAATTGAACCATCTGCTGAAACTTTTTAATTTTCACAGGCCAAATATTTCTTACTACATGTTTTGGATATGTAATTGAATAAATTTTTAACAACAGTATAATCTATAATCAGCCTGAAAGTTTCAGTTTGTTTTTTCTTTTTCTGTAAAACAAAAACTTCAGATTTTCCAGGAATTTACAGAACAAAGTTGTGGTATTGAATGTGAAGGGCAAAGGTCTGATTAACATCTTAACAACATTCTTTGATTTCTATTTACTTGACTGAACACTGAATCAGGCTAGTACAACCCAGTACTTTGTGATACTGAGCAATGTCATTGATCAATTTATTCCTGCACCATTGCAGAGTGAAATGAGTAATCAAACCTCCTAAAGAAATGCTTTGTTCTTAGAGGGCTTTTTTGAGGAATATGTCAGAATGTTAATGGAGATAAAGAGAATATAACATGTATCTTAACTTCCATGTGCAAATACATACATCAATAAAATCCACTTATTTAAAAAAAAAATCCAATTATTTTTTCTTCTAAGTCCTTAGCTTGTTATAGTTTTGGGATAAGAAAGTAAAATATTTTGTGGTTTCCTGTTTGTAGACCTAAATACTTTTCAATCCCTTTCTCGTTCCAGCATACTTCTAAATGTAAAAAATGTAGGAAGCTGCTGAGAATAGTACAATGTGATACTTTTCACAGATGGTTTTATACAGATTGGCACAGTGTACAGATTAATGGTGACAGTGGAGATACTACATGGAATGCTTTTGGATCCAAAAGTTTTGCTTAAAATTTTATATTCTATTTAGGCTATTTCTGTGACACCTTTTCAATTGTAGGTTAAGCCTTTTCCTGGAAGTGTGTATGAATGAGGGTCTTAACAATCTGAAAGTGTGATTTCATATACAGTCCTTCTCATGTCAAATTGAATCCATGAAAGCAAGTCAAGACAAATATCCATGGGAGCTAGAAGCTCACATTCTTTTGCCAAGTGAGCTGAGCAGTACCTTCATGGTTCCTTCTCCAGTAGCTGGGTCCTTGGTAAGCCAGGCATAACTTTGGGAAATGCCTTAAACAGTTTTGTGATGTTGAAGTTTCAGTTTCAGCAATACTTAATAAACTCACCCATACAATATGCATGGGATAAAAGTCTTCAGGCCAATTCATGATGCTTAAGTTAAGGAGATAAGTAAGCAGCAGTGACATGAATACCTGTCCAGGTGTTTGGGGGATGGTTTCATTTTTTTCCCTTCTCAGTCACTATAACACATTTGAAGATGTCTTTTTACTGAGACCATATTGAAATTCTTTCCAGTGTTATATTTGCTACTTTTTAAAACTTCAGAATAGTTATGTAGCACCATAGGAAATAACAGCAGAACACTTCAAGATTCACAAAACAAAGTAAAGACCAATGACTCAAAATGGTATTTTTAATAAAGACTGACCATCTAGTAAAAGAGAGAGTACATTCACTCTTGGAAGAGATTAGCTAAAAGTCTTGGAAAATTAAAATATTCTGAATTTAGGCGATTAGGTGTCAGAGCCCTGTGTTATGGACAGTGCTTTTGGTGCTGATGAGCCACAGCTGCACAAACAGTTATAGCTTTCAGCTGTAGAATGCACAACTTTCCCATAGTTGCCAAAATTAACTTTTAACACAGACTTGTGGATTCATGAAAAGGCTTTCTCAGACTCTGGCTTTGCACTTAGAAGTGCTGTTTTTCATGTTGTTGCCTTTGCAGCTCTGCACACATCTCATCTGAGTCCCATTTTATGCCCAAACACACCTCTAGCCCACACAAAACAGCAGTTACATAATTTTTATTGTTGCACATAATTTACAATTTTATGCTGAATCAAAAATCTGAGGCTGTAGAAAATGTTCTATATGCTGAAGAAATGAGCCCTACACCAGTGTAAGGTATCTCACACAGCTGGTTCTTTATCACAGGAAGGGTCTCTCACTGCTGTCAAATTTGTCTCTAGCTCCAGGTGTCTCACAAACTGGAATGCAGAGTCTGAGAGGAAGATACTCGTTGAAATAGTAGGGGGAAATTATGTGATTTATAATATTTTTTACCAAAATTGTCTGGAATTGACTTTCAAAGAGTTGTGTTTACTGTGCTGTTGTCATTTGCTCTGCATCCGTTAGAAATCCTTAATTTGGAATAATATGATGAGGTTTCAGTTATCCAAATATGTATTACAACAATTTTCTAGCATGTCTTGCTTGGCAGCTACTGTTATTTTCTACAGTGTTCAAATGACAAATTAGATTACCACATAAATTATACCATTAGTTTGTTATTAGTTTGTAATTAAAAATGACTTAATCTGTACTTTACGGATTTTACAGATGGAGAAAAACAGTCTCAGTGAGAGCCTACTGTAGTCACATGGAAATGGATTTTGAATAAAGCAGAAGAGCAGTGTGGTTGATAAATTAATTAAATACAAATGTACATAGCTGTGACTGCTTGGAATTTGTAAACAGCTGAGCAGTTGACTCAGCTCACAGTGCACAAGAACACATGGATGTTAATTCCAGCACTGCAGAAAGTTCTATTGCAAGGTTGTATGTTTTTATTTGTGCTTTTCACAGAACACAACTACAAATCAAAAGAAATGTTAGGTTTGTGTCAAATATTACACAATGCATATTCCATGGGGAATTCTCACCCAACTCTAAAACTGAATATATGAGCTGCTGCTGCATTTCACTGTTAGTCTGGGTGAGCTGGAGCTCATCTCACATGTTTATTCATAAATCCTCTTTATGTGAGTGCAGCATGGGTCCTAAAAAGTGTCAAGAACGTGTTTAATGAAGGAGAGGAAAGGAATCCCACTGGCATTCATAAAACAGATACAGGTGGGACATAAACTGCAGAACTAGATAGGTGAGGAACTTGCTTGTAAAATCAAAACATGTTTTATACTGCTAGATCTAAAAAGTTTGAACAGCTTTTAAAGAGAAAGGTAAATTTCAAGAGTATTCTTTAGTTTAGTGTGCATTATACACACATTTATGTAATCCAAGAAATATTGTCTATTTTTGTTTGAGATGTAGTAGCAGAAAAGTAAAATGGTAAATTCCATGATCACTGTTTCTTTCTTTTCCAACTTCACTTGGAAAACGTTGTATTTTAATAGTGGAGAACAAAGCTGGCCTCTCTCTCAGTAACACTGCACAAAGATAGGACAGCTTCTTTACGATTGAATTTGTCAGTGTGCATTTGTACCTCCTTGTATTCTCAGCTCCAGGAGCACTCCACAGCTCCTGCAGGCATTGCTGCATCCGCATGGCTGACCTTTGTTACTCAGCTGAGTAAAGTCTGGGCATCCCAGGCCTTACAGCATTTACAGACAAACCCCCCTGCAGCTGCAAGGACTTGCTCTTTGAGTTGGGCTGGCTTTGGAGAGGTTTACTGCACAGATCTGGGCAATGATTGTGGCCTGGGCAGTGTTGAAGCAGAAATATGGCTGTGGACAGAGCTGCTCAGTAAGAGCCCCAAGAGCAGCCCAGGAAAATTGAGATACCACATGGCTTCAGTACAGGCTTCCAGCGTGCTGGGGCAAGGCTTCACATCCCTGCTTTAAAGTTTCATTAACTGTATTCACTGAGGGGATGAGCATCTCCTAGAGCAGAAGCAGGCTGGCTGGAAACTTTATTTCATGGCTTATTTTAATATTGAACACAAGAGAGACCAGGCCTGAAGGAGTAAATAGCTGCACTTTGTAGGGATGGTCTGGTTTGTTCCAACAGCCTGAACGATTGGTTATTTGTATGTGCATTTCTGTGCATTTCTGGTCGTTTACAGATCTTTAAAGACTATTAAATTTCAGTCATTATTTCATTGGTGGAGAGTAGAAGCCTTTGTTAATTTCGTGGGTGACTGATACACTCTTCAGCTTCTTTTGGCAAAGGAAAATACTTGTAAATTTTCTGTTGAAAGTACTGGGATAAATATATATATTTTTTGGTGTCATGTATTTAATTGCATGTTCCTGACATTACCAGACATGATTTTGGTATCATGAAAGACGTGAATGAAGCCAGTATTGATTGTGGAATTAGGGAAATGCAAACCTTGCAATATCCCATGAAGTGGCCTTTTTTTTTTTTTTCTTTTTTTTTTTAATGTAATTTGTTGCTTTGCTTATTATTAGTATCTCAGAATGAGTGTATATCCCACTTCAGACTGGTGGAAAGGTTAAAATAATATTTTAGCAGAATAAAAAGATCTTGTTTAGGAAGGGATGGGGGAGGAATCACAAGGTAATTTAAGTGCTTGGAACTTGAAGCTTGCCTATTCCTGAAGGAGAGACTAAAATTGCATTGGATACTAAGTGCTGTGGAAATCTTATTTTAATAGATTGAAAAAAGTGATTAAACTGAAATATGTACAAGCTTGGGGTAGGAGGAGAAGGTGCTGTTTTTAGGACTTTTATTTTGTGCCACATGGTATAAGTTCTTATCTGCCACCCCAAAAAAACCTCAAAAAAAAAAATCAAATCTCTTCCTTAAACTTTAAAGAAATTGTGCTTTTAATAAGGTATGACTTAAAAATGTATCCTTTTAGTACAAGAGTAAATAGTTTTATATGTACTTGGAATATGTTTTTGGTATATTTAGCTCCAGCATGTATTCTGGATGTACTATTTATCATGTAAATACTTTCAAGGAAAACTAAGTTTGTCACTTTTGAAACTGAGATTAGAATTAGATGTGTCATAATACTGAAGTCAGCTTAAATCCTTTGAGAATGGTTTCTTTGGAAAAAAAGAAGTGTAACTATATAAACATATATAGGTAAATACATAGTGTATATACATGTGTACATATACACACATGTGTATCTATCACTCAGTATCTGTTTTTTAAAAAATTACATTAGAAATTCTCTCTTGCTTACAAGCTTTCAGTTAGAAGTGTCTCTGTCTGTCACTGAGGGCATTCCTTCCCTTGCAGGTGATTACCAGTAGTGTATGTGAATTAAAAATAACTTCCAGCTGGGGGCTCAAGGAAAAAGTCTTCAGCCTGAGAGAAGAGGCAGCAGCTACAGGCTGCTAACAGCCTACACAATTAGGGTAGGAAATAAATAAAAAAGAAACCTGGATTGTTGTTCCAGAAGCCTCTGTGGGCTGCTTTGTGGTATGAGTTGCTGCACGGGGCTGGAGACCTTGAACATCTCTTTGGTATTCGTCTCACCTAAAAACCTGTAACAAAATGGAGAATTCACATTGTATTCAGGAAGTTTCTCTGGCTGACACTTTCTTAAAGCTGTGAATCTTGACGTTTTAATCTCATGCATTTTGGTAGTGCTTGATATTCATAACCGGTAGGTTTGATAAATTTTTAACAAGGAAGTTGAAGATGATGAGAAAACACAAGGGGAGTTTTGCATTTCGCACCTTGCACTCAAGCCTTCAGGTTTAATTTTCACTTTTTGCACCAAGAACGCTCCTTGGAGGAACACTGACTAGATCTCATGTTGCCCTAAGCTGGCTTTAATCCATTAAGGTAAAATAAAACCCAAACCCTGCAGAGTTAGCTTTCAAAACCACCAATTTTAGTAAAGGCAACAATATCAATGCTTGAGATTCAGAACAGATCCATTTAATACTAATATAAGGATATGTTTTTACTCATAACCTATGAGATAAATCTTGTAATTTCTGCATAGCTGAAGATGGGAATACAGTTCAAATATATGCATTGCCCTAGCTGTATTATGGAAAGAAAATCTCATAAAAATAGATTAAAAGAGAAGGCCGATAAAAAATTGAAACTGAGACACCAGCTAGGAAGCACAATTCAATTTATTTTAATTTTTAGTATTCTAAATCTTTTATTCATAATTCAGAAAATTATATTAATATGAGATTGGAGTTCCTGAGTTAATTTGAAGGAAACCATTACCTGCCTTTATGCAATTGTAACAATTTTATTTCTGTTGCATGGGACTATTTCAAGTAATGTTTGTTAACTTTCACAGGAGCATCACAATTATGAGTGTGCTACAAGTCATTGTATTTACTCAGAGGTGCACGTGGGCTCTAACATTCTTCTCATTAAGGATAAATTAGAACTGGTGACTGTCGAATGATGACAAGAATTAATTGCTCAGGAGCATTTGGATAACTCACACTGGATTTACTGCCTTAATGAGAGGGAAAAGCAGAAAAGTTGTCTCTAATAATGTCTTGGATGTAGCTTGTACACAGAATTCTGCTGCTGTGGGTAATGCCACTGGATCCAGTCCTTGGAATAATCCAGTGTTGGCAGAGCTGCTGCCACAGTGCCTCGTTATTAAGAATATCACTGGTGTTAGAGAATGTTTCTCATGCTTCCCCCTCAGTTTGGGAGGGGTTTGATTTAAATGATGTCATGCTACTCTGAGCAGCTTGATTCCCTGTGAGAGTCCTGTGCAGGGAACTTGTGATGTTTGGCCATGGTAACTCATTGCATGTCTCTGCAAATAATGATAGTTGATGCATGGAAGTACTGCAGGTTAAAGGCATACACAAATTCCAAGTACTCCTGTGGGAACTGTTCTTGGTGAAACTATTTATTAAAGAAAGGATTTCACAAGTTTTAAGCTCTCCCACCATTTACCATCTGTGTATCTGCATTTATTATTATTTAAAATATATTGCTATTTCATAGGATATAGTTAAAATGAATTGCTTACTTTTAAAGGGATATAATGCCTTTTTTATTTAATAAAATCCTATTAATTAAAACATCAAATTAAAAGAAAAGAACCTAAGAATTAAGGATGTTGACTTTGTTGGAAAAAAACTCAAGTGCAAGCATTTTTTGGGTGCATATTATTACAGCTGTTGCTGTGTCTGCTGTCATGACACAAGTTGTTGCTTCATTTATTTCAGGAACCTTTGTTTGCACATCAGGCATGCACAGTTTGTAGTGAAAATGTCATGTTTTAAAAAAACAGGTCCAGGTTGGCCCACTGACAGAGTCAGAAGGGTTCCTTGTCTGTAGGGCACACCCCAAACAAGTATTAATGCACACGTGTCCATGACAAAGTGTTGGCCAGACTTTGTCGACTGGGCTAAATCAGGACTTGGGAAACATTAGAAAAATACACATTTGTTTCCTCTATTGAATTCTATTTGAAACTCTTATACGAGAATCAGTTGTGATAAAACTTCAGATCTTTGTAAAAAGCTGTAATTATTGGTATTATTGTAGTTATTAAGGATGCACCTGCTTCTGTAGTGTCTTTAAAATCTTTTGGCACCCTTCTGTCTTCATAACATAATTCAATAATCTCTTTGGTTTTATTGTTCTGTGTTCATTTTAACAGGGCCATGTACTGCAGACTTAGTTCAAGATGTGTGAACAGCTTCAGACAAGCAGATGTGTTTCAGATCCTGATTTGTAGAATAGGAATGATGTTTTCTGTAATGAATATATTAATAAATTGTTTTGACACACTGACCAAAATTTTCATGGAAAGGGAAAAAGAATTCTGAGGGAAATATTTCCAGATAAAAATACCCCTAACCATGAGGTGCAAGTTTTTATTGTTTTCTGACCCTCCCTTCACATCTGGATCAAATGAAAATAATTTAGGAAGCATGGATGCCTTTCCTGGAGCCAAGTTTCTGGAAATTCAAATTCTAATGACATAGAATACTTTCTTGGCATTAAGGGGATGTAAGTGATAAAGATTTTCTTTTGATTTTCATTGAAACTATTGGAGAGAAGCAGTGGGTATTTATGTTGCAATGCTGGTGGAACAATCCATGGTGGTGAGGGATGAAACTTATGGACAGTTATTTTAAAAATACACAAAATTATGCATATACATGCTTGCCTTTGTGTCTCATCATTCATTCCTTGCAATATCTTTGTAACTTCTACGACTGAAAATTGATTCAAAGCATACTAAAATTAATAATTTTGAGCAACAGTTAAAGACTGAATTGTATTCAATATGGCAATATGAATATTGTGCTGAGTGCAAGCTCCTATTGGCTTCATTGGAAGTAAATCAATAACTCTGAAAGGCAGTGCTGCTGTCCAGCTCTGATCACTTCCTGATCAATTCAGTTGCTGATGGGAAATGTTATGTTTGGTAGGATGGATTATTGAATAAACTAGAAAATACTGTTTAGCATGAAGGAAAGCCTACATAGAAAAGAACTGAAAATATCGAATAGACAGAAATAGAATAATTATCTGTTCTTAGCAGTTCTGTTCATTTAATAAATTAGGTGTAACATTTAAACCAGTTTCTATGGTATATTAGAATTTGTGGATGGGAGAAGACAGTCTGTAAAAATACTAGTATTGGTATTGCTGCTGGGGATAGCTTTAAAAACAGGATACATGTGCATTTTTCTCTCTCCTGAGAAATAGGGTGGTGGGGAAAAAAAAATACCCAGTGAAATAAAACTGAGCAAGGGAGAATAGTAAGAATGGTATATGATTCAAGAACAGTCCTCGATTGCTTTGTTGGCAGCAAATGAAGCACGGAGCCAAATTCCAGTGATGCCATAAGTCAGCACATTGCTCCCTTTGCACAGCAGGGCCACGGGCAGGCAGGGGGGACTCTGGAGCAGTAAATGTGCCCAAAAAGGGGAAGGATGGAGCATGCTGCTTGCTGCTCTTTGCAAATCCCAGGCTGCACAACTGCTGCTGCATCTCCTGCACCTGCAGGGCCTCATCTGTTGATGGCTTGATGCGAAGACATGAGCAGGGACTTCACCACAATCAGATTTTAATAGTCCTGTGCCAGTACTTTTCTTAATAGATATAGGCTGTTCTAAAACTTGCAAAGATGGAATTATTGCTGTTTTGTTATTTGAAATATTTGCAGTTTGAATTCTTAACATTGCAGTTCAATTCATTCTGTGTGTCCTAATTACATTGCTCCCTCACAGATCTTTAGGTTTCTTTGTGTGGAAATTTGCATTTCCATTTAATACCATTATCCTAATGACCACATATGGTCATTGTTTCAGCTGCTAATTATTTTAAACTGGTAATGTATAAACTTGTCATTTGACTTTAAAAATATACCTATTTTAGGTATGGCTTAATTTTGCTGAATTTTGCTGTGGGTTGTTTGAAGTTACTTTCTCCTATCATCATAATTTCAGTCTGAAATATTTTGATTTTGTTTAAAAATCAAAACTAGTGGGCAAATGTGTAATAAGAATTTAGTAGCTATGAAAGATAGGCATATAAAAGATCAGAAAACAGATATCTGACTTAATCCAATTAGGGAATAAATAGAATGTTTAGCTGCTTATCAGTCCTAAGGAAAAAAACAAATCCAGATTCTGCTTCGACACCAATAATGCCACAGAGACCATTTGTAATGGGTGAGATACTTCTGCTCCTGGACTTCACTAGTGAGTATATTAAGCTTTTGAATTCCTCAGATTATCCTCTGCCATGGACAGAAAGGAAAAAGAGATGAAAAGAGACATAGGGTTGGCTGGGCTGTATTTAACTAATCTGGTTCTGTTCCATCAGTCATTCTTTTGACTCATGAGGAGCTGGCACCTCTTGGTTTCTTCACAGCTGGAAGGACTCTGGTGCCTTCCATTTTCCAGAGGTTTAACAGGATGAAGGTACAGAAACATGGTGGCAAACTCTTTCTGGCTGCATGCAAAAAGCAGTCATTTACCAGAAAAAAAAAAATCTGATTTTGCAGGAGCTTTTTTACACTACTTGAATTTGATGAAGGAAATGAATGCTAACACCTCTCAGACACACAACTGGCTGTAATTCTTTTGTTTCCCTTCCTCCTTCTGGGGAGGCACCTTCAGTGAACAAGTGCAGGAATCTTCATGAGCCCTCTCTGCTGTGCTGATCTCAGTGCCTTGTTTGGGTGACCAGGGCCTGCAGTCCAGCAGAATCACTGCTGGAATCATAGCCCTAAGTTATTGAAACCAAAGCCAAGCAGTTCAGGATGCTTTCCTACTATCTTGAAAACTCAAAGGAAATAAAAATAATCCTTCAGATAGGTTTCACTCAGAGTTACAAATTAATGCATCTGATATATTTTGGTAATTTTCATGACAACCATTTACAGGACTTACTATTGAAAGTTTCTGTGAAAATTGATGGTTTTTTTCCCTGAAACCATAAATACTTTGGTTTTTTTTCCTAGATAATTTTAACTACAGTAATCAGGTTTTCTGGGTGACCTAGCATATTTATATGGATAAAATAATGAAAATAATCAATGGAGAATGGTAAGAGTAGAGTAAAAAATAAACTAGATTTACTAGCACAATATGTTATTGACCTAATGAGATTAGGTTGTATTCCCAGTTGCACTTCAGGGAGTATAATTCAATCTGTACTCACTTGCAGTCGTTTAAAACATTCCTCTTGCTCTTAATACAGTAAGTATCTATTCAAATGGCTTCCCCCTCCTTAAAAGCTGAGCCTTTTTCCTAGAGGCATCTACAGTGAGCCTGTCTCGGTTTCAGAACGGGATGGGGCTGCCTGGATGTGTCCTGTTCCTACAGCTTATCCCACAGCCATACAATAATTGTCTCAGTGGAACCTCAGGACATGATCACATCCCATCTTTGGTTTACAGTGGCTCTAATGCCAGTGGTAAATCAGGTCAGTTATGGATTTGGCTAGAAAAGTCTTGAAAACTTCTGAAAATGGGATTAATATAAAATTTGTGGCACATTACCCACCCAGTGCAGAGCTTTTCCATAGTCTGCAGACTCAACGTACCTAACTGGTTTGATTTGTTGTATTTATGAGGCTGAGAAGAGTTGGCTTTGACATCTTGCAACTACTTTACAAGTAATTGTAGGCTCCTGTTAGGTTTTCTTTAGATTTTTCTCTGCCAGACTGTGCATCTCTGTACCCCCTCTCTCTGTGTTTTAGGCCCTTTGTCACTGTGGCATCAGCAGGACCTTCTTCAGTTTTACATCTCTCTTAAACTGGAGAACCAAACTGGGTGTGGTTATAGCCTGAGAAAAAACTACTTAAATAGCTGATGCAACAGAGCAATTACTCATGAGAATACCTGAAAATATCTGCCTGTATACATTACCTTTTTATACCAGCTGTACTGCTTCTGGTGTTCCTGTCAAGTGTTAACATTAGACACATGAAAAGAGTTGGGAGCTACAGGCTTTTTTCATTAATCAGTAATATTAAATTAGTTGGCTAAATATTGCTGTGTTGGCAGAAATTCAAGACAGTCTGAAAAGGATGCAAAAACTGATCTCAGCTTGAATGAAGAAACTGGTCTGAGTTCCCATGGGGGATGTTTAATGAGGAGGCAACTGTAACAGAGCAAAGCACTTTCTGTAGAGATATTGGCAAATATACTGGGTCAGGAAAATTTTTAGACTCCTTATAAGAGCTGTGGTATCTGATTTGGGAATGGTCTTGGGAATACTTCAGGTATCCTTTAGTAAGAAAGCTTTCCCAGACACATGGCAGGATTCTGGGGGCTGTCTCATGCAGAGACAGGAGCTGGACTCAATGATCTGTGTGGGTCCCTTCCAGCTCAGGCTGTTCTCTCATTCTGTGATTGATTGGCTGCTATTGGGACAGCACCTAAGGAAAGGGTCAGGGAAAAAAAGGTATTTGTCAATCAGATACTCTAGGGAGATGTATTTTAAATTTTAGGATTTAAAGTGTTTGCCCGTGTTCGAAACAAAATATTGATTGCCCCTGTAATCAAAGAAAGATTTTATTGGTTCTCACAAGTACTTTCCAAGCAAACAAGGCGAGGGTTAGTGAAATGACTTTCCATGCTACAATAGGAGTTATATTTATTGATGTTTCCCAGAGTCATCTGGACTTTGTGTGGGATAAAGGCTCTTCTCAATCAAATTTTATGGCCTGGTTTTATGTGACTAATGATTTTGAAGTAGAGAGCTTGAAAATAATATTGTATATTGCTTACATAACTGCATAGATGTTAATATTTATTTCACTTGAGGTTTTTAGCAGTGAGTCAATGAATATCCCAGAATTTTTTGGCTTATTTTCATTTCCTTTCCTATATTCTGAATCGCAGAACTGTAAGTATTCTGTACCTGTAAACTAAAATATAACTCAGTCTTAAGAATGCTTTTCTTTTTAGAGGTCTATTGGATATATAGCAATGTTTGTTACCAGGATTTACTCAGCTTGGTAATAGTGGAGTGGAATTACCAAGCACTGGATCAACTCTTCTCCTTAATCAATAAATCTGTCTCTGAATTGGTTTTAGGGTAAAATCATATTTAAAGACTGAAGAGCAAAACTTGCCTGTAGTTTACCTGCTAATTGAAATGATTGTGCACAGCAGTGTTTATATTTTACTGCCTCGTGTTTGTGCTGCTTTTTTTACCTCATGAATTCTGTCCTTGTGTGAAATATCACTGTACATCATGCAGAGAGTGTAATTCAGCCCCTTCTCATGTCAGACTTGTGAGCATTAGAGCAATATTGTAATTTTTCTAGGGCTGAGCCACTGAACTGCAGTGGTTTGTCTCATTATCTCTATAACTTGGCAAATATGGCAAGTCCTTCCGACTCCTGAGTTATCTGATGTTTTATGAGCAGATTTCTTTTTTTTGTGATCTATTTCACTGTAAGGAAATTATATTTAAGCAGAAGTTATTTGCCTGAATTCACACTATTGGTTATTGCCTGTGGTGACAGTGCAGGATTGCATTATGCTTTATGACTTTTGGTCTTCTTGAATAATGACATTTCTGTTTAACAGAAACTGTGCTAGAGCTTCAATCAGAAATGCTGAGTACCATATGAACTAGAGGGTTAAGCAGAAATTCCTCAGAGGGTAGTAAAGCATACATGTTTCACATTCATGGACACTCAACCAGATCCATTTTTTTAATGGTATGGATTTTTTTTTTCTTTATTAAATGATGGAGCTGGCCATATATATTCTTGTCATTAATCAATAATTTCTACTGTTTTAATTTTATGTTATGAAAGGCAAGAAAGCTCATCTGACTTAGGGAATACTAAGTTGACTCAGGTAAATGATTGCCAAGGGACGGCGATTTATTATGAAATCTGGGAAAGATCAGAGTGAATCTTCCCACTCAATCTTTTTTTTTTTTTTTTTTAATCAAGCAGAATTGGATTTGCCAAGTAATGGAAACAAAAAGCCTCCACTTAAGTCAATTATTTGAATCTCAATTAAAAATAATGTTCTTGTCAGGCTGTTTTTTTAATCTTAGTTCTGCTGGTCTGAGCCTGCTGCTTTGTGTACACAACACCTCTATTTCAATGGTATTAATGATATGAAACTTTGAGTCGATTTAGGCAATGCATAAATCTCTGTAGGATTAGAGTCCCATGTGTTTACATGTAGTAAAGACAAGTTAAACTCTACCTCTATCATATGGTACAAAACACCACGATAATTTTTTTTTGTTGGTACAAAAGATGAATGGAATTGGTCTGGAATTATCCATTATATTTATAAATGTATTTTTACTTTGGTAGCAAAGGCAAGCCATATTGTAGGGATATATTTTAGTTTGATGGCTCAGCAATAAATTTTATGTATTTACCATTTTCAGGACTGCTTTTTGTTTATCAATAGGTTTGTATTTGAGGGATATGTCATTTACAAGGTCATTTAAGTGGTAGCCATTGGTGTCGGATTACAATAATAAATAATAATGATTCCTAGTTGATTGTTCAATTGCTGAACTTTTTCATTTCAATGTGATTAAAGGTAAGGAATAGAAGTAATCCAGTTAATTGCATTAGGCAGGAAGTTCCCAGCTCTGTGGAAACAGAATAGCTTAGCTGTGAGTCTCTTGCACTCTGCAACTTCATCCAGACTGAACCAAAGCTCCCCAACTCATTCCTTTGTCTGTGGAGTAGAAGCAAAGCTCTAACCAAGGAATGCTGTACAAGGTGAGAATTCAGGCAGCTCAGTGGAATGCAAGGTGCATGAGAAGGGAACACAGTAAATCCAGTTTTTGTGCAGAGCAGGTGTTGGTTAAGCCTTAGGTTAGGAATTCAGTCACATTTTCCTTTCGGAGTGGCTCTCTGTGCTTTAATGTGAGCATAAATGTTTCCAGATCTGGGCAAATGCACCGATCATCTTCAGTTTATGGAAGGGAATATGGCATGGGCTGTTATTTTGGGAAGTAATGAACCAAAGCCTCTTGGCTTTAGCTGTGGCTCAGCAGAGCTCTTAAAGATGACACTGGTTGGGTGCATCTGGATTCTTGATTGCACAGACTGATTTGGTTTGGTTTTTGTTTTTTTTTTTTAGTCTCGAAACCCAGGATGGGATCCCCCCTGGGAAACTGCCCTTAGGGATAAAGGCAGATAACAGAAAAGAGGTGATGGCTTTTTTGTTACAGCACGAGAACTTTTGATTCCCTTGTGTGAGAAATCAGGCAGGTGAGGCAGTGGAATAATATGACTGAGTTGGGACCTCCTGGTGGAAGTGAAGTACAATAAGGAACCAGTCCTGGGAAGAACATAGGGGTGTTGCTAGCATGGCATCAGGAAAGATAAAGCACACTTGGAGTTGGGAATTAGTTGAGGAATTTGAAGAACCAAAGGAAGAGCTTCTACTGGGACATTGGTCAGAAAAGCAAGAATTTAGAAAATATACCCACTCACCCACTCCCAAATAAATAAGACAGGAAATCGAGTGGCAGCCAGCAGGGAGAAGGCTTGGGGAGGTTTTACTCACAATCACTCTTCCCACGTCTCTCAAGTCTCTGAGCCTCAAAGCAGGGACTGGGCAAACCCAGTCCCTCCCTTTAGGAGGAGTTTGGGTTTGAGACCACCTGAGGAACCTGAACCTACACAAGCCCATGGGAAATGAACAAATGTGTCCCAGGGTCCTGAGGGAATTGGCAGATGTAATTGCTAGGACACTCCCCATGATATTTGAAAAGTTGTGGCAAAGTCCTCAGTGACTGGAGAAAAAAGAAAACCACCTACATTTTTTAAAAGAGTAATAAGGAGATTCTGTGATTTGGAGATGCTTGACTTGGAGAAATTGAGGAAGTATTTTCCATTTAAAAGAATCAATGCATCCTAAAAGGAAGTTTTGATAGATTTTTTTCCTAGTCTGTCCTTTCAAACTGTGGGGCATGGAATGGTGGTTTTCAAGAACTTGAATCTACTCAGACAGACAAAATGGTTTGTATTTCACATACGAATACCTCAGCCCAGCTCTTGGTGACCAGACCTTTAAAACTTTATTGCTCTTGGAATATTTGAATCTGAAAGCTTCTTAGAGCATGTTATAAATCCATGTGTGTATGTGTGACCTGCATTGCTACCTTGGCTTGTTTTAAAGTGTATTTACATCAGGATGCATACAGTGCCTTTCTAGGAGAGCTCTAATAATATGTGAAAATGTGGTGACTAAGGAATAACTGAAAAGATTAGATTTTCTCCGTCTTTTATTGCTCTAAAACATAAAAAGGAGCTTTGTGGTCCTCCAATAGTCTGGGTAGATGTTTACTGATGTATTAAAATACTTTACTCATCTACTTATAAATCATCATAAAGAGGTAGCAACTTTATGAAAGTAAAATCGATACAAATTGCATATGGCTCTTGGGATAGATTTTATAAACTGGGTGTTTTTCTTGTAGTAACATAAACATCTATGAATATTAAGCCACTTTTTTTGCAATTCAATTTTAATTTTTCAAATATAGAACAGAGACTATTTTCCCCTCACTGTGTAATTTCAATTCCCAGTTTTGCTGATGGCATTTATGATCATAAATAGAGATATTAAAAAATAGAGGTACAAAATTTGCTGAAGTGATTTGCTGAGCAGGCTGCATGTGCATAAGTAAAAGATACTTAAGAACACTTAGAACTTTAAAAAATGGTCTTCTTGATCAATTCTTTTCATAGTGAGGATTATGAAACTTTACTGGATTGCAGCAAATATAACTGAGATGGTGACCCTGGCAGAGATTTAATTTGAGTGTGCTTTTTTCTTTTATTTGGAACTTCTTGAAATAATCAATCCAGAAGTAGTGTAACAATAGAAACAATTTAGGAAGTTTTATTGTAAAGTGCTTAATTCTACTAAGAATTTGTCTTGTGGGGTTTCTTCATTTCATTGCTAATTTTACAGTTTGCTGGTTGTATGTGCCCATACATCCAGATCTGTACTTGGGAAGGGAATGGATGTGGCCCAGCTATGGGACGTGCTTGCAGCCAAATGGAAATGTTAGAAAAACAATTATAGTGGAATAATAACAATTCTTCTACCAGCAAAGAAATGTCAGGTGTTTGTTGGAAGTCACATTTCAAGAGTGCAATCTGTAGCACACTAATACTGCTGGAATGGAGATGATTGTGAGGACATTTGATAAACTTGTCCTAACTTTAGTGCCACTTTACTTACAGCACAACTTTATTCCTGCAAAATTTGTGCTCGTGCAATTTTCCTGAGATTTCTCAAGGGCAATAATTTGCTTGCAAAATTTCTGCATTTTTTAAATTACCCAGTGAATGCAGCTGACATTAATCATGAGGTGAAGAGCCACTGCTCAGAGGGACAATAGGGCTATGCATCTTAGTCAAGAATTTCACAGCAGCTGAAGTGACTAGAGTGAAAGAATTTCAGAAGATAAAACACAGAGGACTCTAATCTTATTAAAACGTGTCAGTAAATAATAGTTTTTTGTTCCTGGTTTAATTTTTGAAATTTCTGAGGTATTTAGTTAAGCACTTAGAGGAACTAATTGTAAATGATATATACCCATTGTTACTTTGGTTAATAAAAATGGTAATACCTGTGCAAACCAGAGCTGCTTTCAATGCTGTAGTATAATTACATCTTGGGAAACAGCATAATAAGACAAGAAGAAATATGTATAGGTATATGCAATTTCAGATTCAGTTTCCTGTGGATTGAGAAAAACTCTCTGGGTGTGGGGTCTACTTTGAAACTGGGCAGAACTGCCTCTGTCTTACTGTACTATTCATTTTGATTAACTAATTCCAAGTGTAAAATTGTCATAGGATTTCTGTCATTTTCACAAACTGAAATCAGATTTTTAAGCTGATTCTGAAACTATAGTTACTTCTGAGCTTTTTCCTTGTACTTCTCTATAGTGATTATTCATGCCCTGAGTACCTCAAAACAGAATTATGGCAGAGAGAACTAAACCTGTCCTTGTCTCCCCTGCAGTATACTGTGTCATACTCAGATTTTTCTGTCCTTCCATTCAGGACTAGAAATGATTTGTAGATTCAGAATGCATTTTCATCTTTGAGATTCATGTTTGAATTTGAAGAAATTATAGGGATGAGTCTTAGAAATAATCAGAACACAGTAGTCATAGTTCTGAATTTACTACTTGTATTTCTTGTCTAATTTCCTTAGGAACTGAGCCCATGTGAGAACACAGCCTGACCCACTGCTTGTCCAATATGTTCACACCCCAAAAATTCAATTTGGAATGTCTGCCTGTGTGAAACTTTTTGTATGGCATTTATTTTCATTATATAGGCAGGCTTTTGCTATGTTAACATTGCTACTGCAGCTGTGGGAACATCATGTTTATTGATGTTGTTTGCCTGCATTTTTAGGCTGTTGTCTTTTTTCAGTGGTAAACACAAATAATGCATCTCAATATGAGCAGAGCTCATTTTGAGCATTTAGCCACCTAAACACCACACGGTGTTTGGACATCAGTGAAGAACATTATTTAAAGAATCTCCATTTTCTAACTTGTGGAAAACTCATTGTGGAAGAGAATAAAAGCAAAAGAAAAATGCATTTAGTTACATGTAGCTGCATTAAATGATGTACTTAAGAGACACTAGCTCAGATCTCTAGAGAAGTGTTTTGCTGTTTTGTGGGGTTTTTTTCCTTGCAGGATGAAAATGTAGCACTCAGGAAACAAAGATAATTCAACTATCCAGTAAGATAGAAACTGGTAGCAAATGAAACAAACTCCTGCTTTTAAGTCCCAAGACAAAGTCAAAATCCTTCTGGATAGATCCTAATAACTCAATTTTCAGCCTGGGAGATGAGAACCATAGAATGTTGTGGGCATGTAGAAGGACTTTGGGTGGGTTTTACTCTACCCTGTGTGTGCTGGATTCTCAATGCTGGCATTCACTGCTCTGCCTCTCAGCTTTCCTTTCTCATCCTGGTGTGCTCATGGGGCTTTAACAGACAGCAGTGAACTGTAGCACCATTGTATGAATGATTTTGCAACCAGCGTCCTTTTTTTTTTTTTCCAGAAAATAGGGGAAGTTAGAACATAGGTTTTGTATGGTAAAGGTCTGATTTAACATCTAGTTTTCAATATTCTCTGTTGAATTTGTACCTATATTTAGAATAATCCTTGAAACTTTTGATCCTACCTGAGTATTTCATCTCAGAATATTGCATTCCACTGAAACAAGAAGAGATGGATTTCAGATTTCTGTTGTTCTTTTCTCCCATGGGTTTGTGCACATCTAAACCATAGTCTGCAGTGTGTTGAAGAGATGAGATTGTCCCTTTTCTGTGCATGGAAAGTACTTTGCACTAGAATTGGTGTGTGATGTCACATACAGAAAGCCAGCCCAAACTGGTCATGGTGTTGTTGTGGCAAAACAAGTTGTGATTTGATTTGTGGTATGTTTTTTTGAGCTCTCTCATAAAGCATCAGTCTAAGTCAAAGATTGGAAGTTAGGGCAAACAAATAATGTGGAAATTATATTTTCAAATACTGAAGTTATTCAATAACTTTAATTTGTGAATGAGAAATGGTATTCTGAGGAAAATTCAACTCTGTAAGATGTGGTAACCACCTCCATCTATCCCTTCATGTCTTTTACATCGCCAAAATTTTAATATAGGCATATTTCAGCTTCCTCTTATGGGTGTTACTTTAGTATAAGAGTTTCAAGTTTTCCTGTTCTTTATAATCGATTTTATCTATCACTAGTTAGGTGTTCTGAAGAAAATAATCAGACAACAGGTTTTGTGCTAATTCAGTCAGTCATTATGCTAGGTGTTATAACAATATTATTCTGGAATGGTGTTTTGTTGTTTTTTTTTTTTTTTTTCTGTGATAGAGCTTACTCACAGAAATGAGATGCTCTCTGATTCTCTGGTTCCCTCCTTGGGTAAATGTAGGCTGATTAAAAGTGTCTGGGAATGAGAGATCACTAAGGATTCATCTCATAATATTTCATTTCACTGGTGTTATTTTCAGGTATCTCCATAACACATTTTTCCTACAGTAAATGAAACTCTTGAATAGTCATAAAGTATGAGACAGAATAAATAAATAAGCAGCACAGCACATAAATGTTGTGCAATCCCTCCTTTCAAAAGATCATCTGACCTCAGGGAAATCACCACTTAGTCCTGTGAAAGCTCTGAGCTGACTAATGAGTCAGAGTGCCTGTGAAGTGATGGAAACTGCTTGAAAAAGTCACCTGCCAGGCTGCCTTTTAATGTAGATTTTTCTCTAATAGTTTATTTAAAATTCACTTGTGAATTGCACTTCCACCAGGCTTCACACAGCTCTCCCTGCTACCACACACACAAATACTGCAAAGACAAATACTGCACCACACACCTTGCAAGTTGTTTTGCACAGGGCCATTTCTACTTGAATAGCAATTTCTCTTGGAGATTTACTATGCTACAGGAATAGCTTTATGTGAAATCTTGTGAATTTGGAATATTCATGTAAGATAAATTACTTTTAAATTGAATTTCAGGAATGCAATTGATTGTGTTTGCCTGGGAAGAATAAGGAATTATCCACACAGTTATCTGTAACTTAGAAATGCTGCTTCTGCACAAGTAGCAGAATAATTTGGGGATATTTCTGATAAAGGGCAGTATATTTCACATTGCCTTAGATTACTTGAAAATCAGAACAGCAATGTTTTGGTAAAGTATATTTTCAATCCATCTTCTAAAAGTAAGGTAAAGGTTGAATTTTCAAGTTATAAAAGCAGAAGTATGAAAAAGTTTCTACCTTCATGTCTGAGACTTTTCTTCTTAAAATCTTGGCACATCTTTGCAACACTTTTTTGTTGCAGGTTCTTGTTTTCTTTCATAGTCATCATAGATTGGAATTTACTGCATTCCTTCGAGCATTGCTCCAATGAATGCTGTTGACCAGAATTTTCCAGTGGTTATGAAAAACAAAACAACAAAAATAGTCATAAGACATGAAACTGAGTAAATGGCTTGATTTTATTCTGGTATTTAACATGCTTACTGTAAAACCTTTTCTGCATATGTCAGCAGGGAAATAATTCTTGCAAATTCTCTAGTGGAAGTAAAAGGTAAAATCCATCCAGGAGGGACAAGAACACTGGAAGGTCTCTTAATCAGCTTTCTAATTTACAGTGAAAATAGATTTTCTTTTTAGTCAGGAGTAACTTGTAACATAACGTGGTGTTACTCACTTGAAGAAATAATTTGGTTTTGATTGCAAAGGAATCAGCTGCTTTCTGAATGCTGGGTTAACAATGGATCTCTTGCTTATGAAGCAGAAATTTACTTCTTCATCGAATGAGTGAAGAAAGAAACTCAAGTGAACACAATAAACAAGATTTTCTGAAAAAAGCAACCCAGTTGGGTTTGATTTGAAAAGAGGAATAGCAGGCATATGCCATGTGTCATTATAGGAGAGAACTGGCGACAGTATTATTCATTATGTGGTTTCAGAGTGCCCTAAATTGGAGTATAAGATTATTGGAAGAGGTTGATTTCCCCAGATTACTGCTTAATAGTGACTAAAGGGCCCACATTACTCATATTTGCAAAGAAAATAGTGCCAAAAAGCAGCAGTGGTTGACTGGAATGAAATGTGGAGCCCTCAGGGTTTTAGCTTGAGATGCAGCTTAATTGTGTGTCTCTTGCTTAATACAAATGTCCCTGAGTCTCTGAGCTGGTGTGCTCCCAGCACTTGCAAATTGATCCAGCACTTTCCAAAGTATTTACTGGGGATTTTTTCTTCACTGCTTTCTAAACAAATTATTATAATGACTTCACAGATCCAAGCAGGTTTCCCTATTTCTGGCTGTTTATCATTACCAAATTCCTTCAGCTTCCTGCCAGCTTTTGTTTATTTCCTTTATCTGCTGAAACTTCTGTAATGCCATGGTTGGAAAAGGGTCAGGGCTGGATGTCGTCACTGCAACTTCCCTTTTGCACTTGTAGAAAAACAACCCAGCTGGCATTAGGGTGTGCTTTCTCTCCTACAGCTGATGTGTTGCCTCTTGATAATGAAATATAAGTGTGGTGAATGACTTTTAACTAAGGTAATTTCTATTTTCAAGCAGATTTGCTAAAGTAAGAGTTTGTACTGTGAAGTTTCTTATAGTTTTAGGGGCATATACTACTCTACTTGGACAATGTTTTGCTAAATTGGTTGTGGGGTACATACAGAGCATTCTTGAAGAAAAGCTAAATTAGAAACAACCTTAAATTTCCACAAATTTGACCAAAAAAAGAAAAATATATGTTATATTTCTTTCACAGTGTTTACAATTTCTCTGCTAGATACTATGAAACTAAGCAAAAATACTACATTACTGTGAAATAAAATTATTTTGTTGTGTTAAGGTGCTGGACTGGCATGGAGAGGAATGAGTTTGAGTTCAGTGCTGCGTTGAATTCCTGCTATGGCACACAGGACTTCTGTGATTCTATTCCCATGTGATGAAAGAGAAATTATTTTTACCTAGTGAAAATGTCAGGTCCAAATAGGCAAGACTTTTACATAGAAATACCTTGGGAAAGAACCTAAGAATTCCTCTTGTGCATCTGCTTTAGTTAGCAAGACTGGAACTAAAGTATTTAAATGCTCTATTACAAATAGGGAGATGAGCAAAGGAAGAAATTATTCCTGTATTGTGTTCCTGATTTCCATCTCACCTTCAATACCTTATAAATTTGAATGAGATTTAAAAGAAACTCCAGATTGTGGAAATGATGTTTCCAGGTTTTGAATTCAGAGGTATTGCTGAAGTCTTTGAGTCAACCCGTTGATTCAGGAAGTACCTAAGATTAACTGCTAAAATCTATAAATATTAACAAATTAAAACTAAGATCTTAAATAGATTCAAAATAACCTGAACTGTTCACCTACTGTTTCACTGATCCCTGAGTAATGCATGTCATAATAGTGATGTCATTGCCATGTTCCTCAAAGAGAAAATTACTGATGAGGATTTTTAATTGTTAGTTTTTCCTTTAGCTTAGAAAATTAAATTGCTGCCTTACACTGCTCAGCAAAATTTCCAATGAACATTTATAACTTCTGTAGATCAGAGCTTTCTTTAATATTTTTGAGAGACACTGCTTCCTGAATTCAGCCACTTAAATGAAATTATTTATTAAATTGTATTAATTTCAAATTTCTCCTTTTCAGAAATTGCATTTGCAGTTGATATTTCTGCAGTGCAATAAAATGGTAACTGTGCAACAAGGACCAGAATCCTGGAGAATCCTTGAAGTGTTGTGCAATTAATACAACGGCTGAATATCAGTAAAGGTATATGAGGTGACTTGATATGAGCATATTTAATGTATAGGAGAAATTAAAGATGCAGAATTAAATTGCTTGAGTTCATTTTAAGATGAAAACTCAAAAATATATATATATAAAAATTTTCTAAAAGGGGGAAAGCTGTATAAAAAGCTACAAATTACATTTGAAAATCAGAAGGAATAGTTAAAGCAAACACATGAATGATCATGAAATAATCTTTTATTGATCAGTTGTTAAGTGATGAAAGCTCCATTCCATTGGTCTGTGTAAAACCCCACTGAACAGATCAGATTCCTTCCACTTCCATGCAGCAAGAATTAATATTTTTCAAGATGATGTTTTTCCTCCCTGTACAGTTTAATATTGTTCTTCCACCCCTTGGGCAAAGAAAGGACATCTTTGGTTATGTTATGTTTTCCTAAATCAAAAAGTGCTTACCCTCTATCAGGATTACAGGTGAACAAATGGGAAAACCTTGTTCTTCAGGAGGGTGTAGCCTCAGGCTGGGTTTGGTCTCCCAGACCTTGAGAAGTGTCCTGCCCTGTCCTGCAGGACATGGCCAGGAGGTGACAATTGCTGTCCTGTCCTGTCCTGGCCGCCCAGGTTAGACCCACCTGCCTGAGCCAGGCTCCTCTGGCCCTAAAATCTCTGCACCTGCCCCCTGCTCCCAGCCCTTGCTGCCCTGGGCTCTGGGGCCATGCATTGCTCTCCGTGCCCCAGCAGTGTCTGCTGCTCTGCATGAAGACATTTCCCGATTATACACAAAGGATATTTATCTCCAGCTCTCTTTATATGAATTGTGTTTTCCCATTGCATTGATTCAGTAAGGACAAGGGGCATTGTTGCTTTTTATTCTCTCTGAAGCCTCAAAGCACAGACCCAGCCAGAAACAGGTGAGTGTGAAAAGAGCTCTGGTGTCTTGCTGCTGTGCCTGGCTCACACACCAGTCTTAGGAGCAGCTGACCCAATACAGGATGGGATTTTTTTTCCCTTTTTTTTTCCTTTTTTTTTTCCTTTTTTTTTGTTTGTTTGTTTGTTTGTTTTGGGTTTTTTCGATGCTTGAAGTCTGGGACCTCTCTTTGGGTCTTGTCTGCAGCAAAGAAAACAATTTGAGCATCATATAATCATCCCCCTGCCATTTTGGGAGTGGTATTTGTTATTTGCCCTGCTCTGGTATCTGCCTTTTTACTTTCTTCTACTTCTTCTCCTGCCCATCTCCAAAGGGTGTTAGGACTGATTTAATGGCCTGTGGACCTGATGTCAGACCAGGTGGTTTGGAGCCATCAGTCTTGGGTTTCTGTGAAAGCTGTGAAGGGAAGGTGCTTTAAACCTGACTGTGCTGGTTAGTTACTGTCACAAAATCACTTAGGTGCTTTGTGCCTCAAAACTCCCATCAGAAAAGCCTGGATATTCTTTAGCAGCCTCAGACATCATATCTATTAACTGGATGTTTTAATCTAATTAAAATACTCATGTCAAGAAAACATACTATTTGGATTTGATCTTCCACGTATTAGAGACAGATTGGAACTCAGATCAGATATTAATTCCTATTCAAATATTGCATGTTTTTTGTTGAGTGTTTACATGCCATTAGTCTGTATGTTGCACAGTTGGTTGTCTCACCCTTGTAATATTCTCCTGTTATTTATTTTCCTGGCCAATGGATGTGGTGCTTTAGCCATTCCACTTCCTGCAAGCTTCATGCTGTCAATGTTCACATCTATTAATGCTGGGCCCAAAATGCAAAGCATGTGAGGGAATGCTAATTGAAATTACTGTATTTATTCCTCTGAAGGAAAAGTATCAGTGCAGTGTAATAGTGTGTCTCAGGGCTGGAGAGGGTGGAATTCACAAGAGCAGCAATCCACTTTGTGCTGCAGATAATAGGAGACAGCACTTTGCTGGGAGCAATGACTTTCATGTCTGTTCTGTTGTGTGAAGCCAAAGCCCAAGGCACTCAGATAACACATATTAATAGGGACAAAACTTCCAGTGTTCTGGGAGTAAATATTCACCACTTCCATGTTAATCCATCCACTTTGATTGTGGGATATAAAGCCAAATGTAGAAGTATCTGCTTCTCTGCAGATGGAATATTTCAAAGTAGAACTGGCTGCATCAAAGCAGCAGTGCTGTGTGCAGGGAGCTGTGCAGGGGGAAGAAATTCACCTGCACCTCTGAGAATTATTGGAAAACCCCAGTTGCATATGTCTCTGGAAAGAATCTGTATCTTCCCTGTACTTTCCACAAAGTACAGGTAATCTGGATTTCAGGTTCACTATAGAAAGTTTCTACTGAAGGTTTGCATAACCTTTACTTGCCCAACATGCTCAGTGCTTGTTTCATCTGTTGGCTGAAAAATAAGCCTTTTCCAAAAGCTAGAAACTTGCATTCTTTACCTAAATAAAATGTGTCTTTCTCATTGTTGTGTAGGTCTATCAGTAATCCCTTCAGTGCAGGAATGAGCTGGGTTTGCCATAAAAGCAGACAGACCCTGGGAGAGCTTTGTTTTCATGTCACAGAGCTGTGCTGTTCTGTAATCAGTGCAGTTGCAAGCTAAACTTCTCATCATTTAACGTTATTAACAGCAGTTTATGATAATAAAAACTCTCTGTGAGCTTCACTCTTCCCAAGAATGCAGCATCCACTGATCTTGTTTCCAGAATCACCAGAGCATGTGCATGTGCTTTTTATGGCCAGGCTCAGAACAGGGACCAGGGAAAAGGAGAACAGCTCAAGCTGCTCAAGCAGTTTTGCTCCAGCACATAGGCTTTATGTCAAAGGATGAAACAGTGTCCTAAAGATGTTTAGATGAGCTCTAATAATGATCTTAATGTAACCTATTGTGGCAGCTGTATCACTTTGGGTGTTTTATTACACCTAAAATCTAATAGTTTAAATGTATGTGGTATTGCATAATCAAAGATACAGTGTGAAGCAGTGTTTATTTGCATGTGTTTGGTGCAGAGTTATGCCCACTGACAGTAACAGTTTGCTAAACCTTTTGGGAAAATATTATAGCAACATGTAGTATCTGTTTGTATGTAATGCCCTTGTGCATAAAATATGTGGGGTTTATAGAAGAAATCTCTCGGATGTGTTTTGAAAGAGGCATTGTCTAGAAAATTGCAATCCCAAATGCTTCTCTGTTCTCTAGAAAATAATTTTGTTCATTTGAAGGAGCACATGAAGAACTCCAAATGAAAGAATTTTAGATAATCTTGTAAGATGCAATGAGAAATCTGATGAAAAACTAGGGAAAATTTGAAAGCCAAATATGCTGTTTTCTGCATTTTAGCATGAAAAGCACAAGCCTGTAATGTGTGTGTTTCTAGCTCTACTTTGCCTGACTTCTCCAGTGTCAAAACCTTAAAACTCTGCAATAATTTTATTCCATTTCCTACTCACTTTACTATGAGGCTAAAAGGATTTTAATTAGACCCACTCCACAAGCTATATGAGAGCATTAGCAGTGCCTGTTCATGAAATGAAAAAGTAAATGAAGCAAAAAGATGCTCAAGTCTCGGGCACGTTTTATTGGGGTTGACAGTGGTAACTTATTTAGCAGGAAAGAGGCACTCTCTTCAGGCCTTGAATTACTGGAGCAGCTCTGGGTTCTGTGTCATTCACAGGTTGCATTAGACTATCAGAAATATTCTCTCTTTCCCTTGAAAGTTTCTGTTAAGCAGTATTTTGGCTAGCACACAAATTGCATATAAAATGTATTGTTTTCCTTCCTCTTGGTCTTTCTCATGCAGGTTGCAATAAGAGATGCCATTTAGAGCAATGTTATCCACGTGGCATTCACAAATCTGGAAACCATGGGGGTAGCATTAATTTGTTCAGCTTCTTTTCAGAGGAAACAGCTGAGTTGTTTTAAAAATGATTCAGAGTTTTCAGCTATGAAAAAAACTGGTTAAATTATATTGAAATACCCAGCTCTAGTGTAGCAAATAGAACAAGAACTGCCATCATTACAGCTCTGAAATACTTTGTACCAGTCTATTGGGCCTCATTTTGTAATTCACTAATTTGATATTCAAATTCTGTTTGATGTTGTTCCTGCAGCACCCCTACCTAAATTAACAGTACTGAATTGTAACCTAATAGACCTATCTTCCACCCACACTTTGATTTGTCAGAAACTATTAAAAATTGTCATTTATTATTTAGCAAACCATTATTGTGTGTTTTCTCTGATCTGTAAGCAAAATTTTAAGGCATTAAAAAGAAATTAGAAAATGCCAGTGGAGGATTACATGAAATCATCACTTACCAACAATTAATAGCTGCATAAATGTATGAAGTCAATCAGGCTTTTAAAGCTTATTTTTAATTTTATTCTTATCCTTTGTAAGTCTGTTTTTCTTGCTGAGCAGGCTCTGTCTCTGCTGCCTTCCTTGGGAGGAAGGGCACACATTGATTAGGAACATTTCTCTGCTGCTCTGCATTCCCACACAGGGCTTGGTGCCTGTGCAACTGAGCAAAATCTGTGGTCACTATGTGAAGCAGAACTTTCCAGTGTCTGCTTCTTTAATCAATTTATCTTTTTTTTTT
>VXBI01014343.1:1374443-1426557 GCA_013397375.1 Toxostoma redivivum
TTTTTTTTTTTTTAATGCCACCCATCTTATTGGCAAACAAAGAATGAGGCCAGGTTTTTGGGCTGGATGCAGGGAAATCTCAAGGATTGGTTAATGCATGTGAGTTTAGAATTGTTACAGGAAGGCAGAGACCCCGAGGTCAGGTGGTGGCAGAGGCTGAATGTTTTGCTGATTTGATTGCTGTGGTTCATATCATGAGTGTCTCTTGTCTCTGGAGAAGCATTTCCCCATTTCCCAGGTTCTGGAATTTGTGTGGTAGCTTGTACAATTCATCCCATCTCCTGGAGTGATTTGTAGTAGTGTTAGTGTATTGTGTTTGTGCTCTGCTTCAAGCCATTTCGGGAGGAGCATGCAGGTAAACACTTGATGACTTGGAGCAGGGCAGTGACGTTTTTGTTATTTGTTTTGTGTTCAGTCATCAGTTCTACAATGCTTTGTTAATGCCTTTAAGTGCAGATAAAGATGCAGCACAGAAATAATAGCACCTTGAATTTTGTGTCAGTAATTACTAGTGTTAAATACATCCATAGTTTTCCTTTTTTTTTTGATGCTTGAATCCTTGAATTTAGAAATGGCAGCCAGCTTGTCTTAAAGTTGGTCTGGGCTTTATGGTGCACATTAAAAATTACAGCTGTCTCACCTGGACATCTCCCAGTGTGCTCCCACAGTCCACCTTTGAACACCAGAAATAATGACCTGCTTTCCCTAGGTGGAAACCTCACTGACTGGCTTCTGGCTTTTGAATTTTGGGTATTTAAGATGCCTGTGGGGGAGGGGGAAGTGTTTTAGGGGAATGAAAACAATTAAGGTGAGAACACTGAGAAAGTTTTTCCCTTTTTTTTTTCTTTTTCCTTTTTCCCACCTTCCTTGGCAGTAACTCCCTGTTATCTGTATAGGAAAATACCTTAATATTTATACACAAATGCTTACAGGGCACACACACAGATGTGTCTTGCATTAAACCCAAATCGTGGGCTGTTTTTCCAGCACTCCCCAGCCATTGTTCACAGCCAGAAACAACCTGCTCCTTCAAGCACCATCACATGCATTTTTTGACGCTGGGCTGAATAGACTCTGACATCTGTTGCTAATGCTGCAATGAGATCGATTGCTACCCTTTGAGTCAGTTTTTCACAAAAGTTCCATTTTCTGGTTGCTTGTGTTTGAGTTTGGTTTCTTGTTTGTGTCTTTGGTTGTTCTTTTTTTTTTTTTTTGTTATATTTAAATTTTTTGTTTGTTTCGTTTTGTTTTTTTGTTTTAGTTTTTTTGTGTTTGTTGTTTTTGTTTCTTTTTTTCTTTCATCTACTTCCCAAAATAAACCCCAGAAAACCCAACCTGTTCTTGAGAAGAATTTTATGCTATTGGCAGGTAAAACTATACTGAATTACCTTATTTGTTTTTTTCTTTTTTCAAATTAGTCAATGTAGTCAGCTTAGTATGAGTTCACATATTCTGCAGCCATGCAAAGGACAGACTAATTGTAATAGACTAATTGTAATATGATAAAAAGGCAGAACATTTGCCTATACTTATTAAAAGTCAGTTGGAAATAGGACTGCTTTAAATGTGTGATAAATGGATTTAGTTTTGTATATTGCTAGTAAATAACAAATTATTTTCAAATCACCCTTTTCAAAATGAAATGCTTTCTCTTTCGTGTATTTAATTAAGACTTGTTCCCCTTTGAAAACCCATTTGGTGCTGAGCAGTTTGTGAGAAACTAGACCCAAATCCTTAAGATTTGTTTGCCTTTAACAGACTGGAGGCTTTAGTTAGCAAAATCTAGCCTTTTCAATCTAAACTAAATCTTCATTTTCTGTTGTATAGATTTATCAGTTGGCAAAGGCTGTGATGTGTAGCAGGAAAGAGGGGAACTTGCATGCTCTGCTAGTGAACAGCCAAGGGCTGTTATTTTCTTCAGTGTATTTCTTCTTAATTTCATGGCCAAAGACCACGTGAAAAGAAAACTGCTTTTCAGGCAAGAGGAAAAAGTGTTCTTGTTCACCAGAGGAAATGCCAAAAATGGAATTTGAAGGAGAGGGGGAAAATATGTGGGAGTGAGAGAGGAATATCATGAATTTGTGGTAACAGTTAGGGAATGATGGGATGCAGTGAGAGTCAGTTTCAGCAATCACCTTCTTTTAAGGCTATTTACGTAGTGTATATATATATATATATATAAACATATAACTGTGAATGAACCTTTTCAGACTCTACCAAAACTGGTTTAGAACATATTTGTAACTCAGGAATTGTGCCACTTGTGGCTGCCATAAGGACCTTGGATTGGACCCTCCAGCCCACAGGTGCGCTCAGGGCAAGCAATAATGATTATCCAACTATGATCTGAAGCAAGAGAGGAACTTTGAGAGGTACAAAGTTCCTGTGAGTTCTAGGAAAATAAATCCATGGGTGAAGAATGCAAGAATTCTCTTTGTCCCAAAACATTTCTGGCTAAATCTTCTCAGTTGCCATATCTACCCAATCTGAGTTGTTGAATCAAGGGTTTGCTCTCTCTTTCTCTCTTTCTCTCTTTCTCTCTTTCTCTCTTTCTCTCTTTCTCTCTTTCTCCCTTTCTCCCTTTCTCCCTTTCTCCCTTTCTCCCTTTCTCCCTTCCTTCCTTCCTTCCTTCCTTCCTCAATGATTTCCTGGTGTCACTGTGCAAATCTCTCTTAATTTCCACTCTAGAAGGATTTGCTGATTGCTGGTAATTCTTTGATCACTTCTTCAAACAACTGATCACAATAATTACAATGTCCTTATTTAATGAGGCAGCACTCCTCTAAGGACTAAGCAAATATTATTTATGGCTCAAGTGATTCAGGTACAGAGAAGTTTAAATCACCGTGTAGTACCCAAGGGAGGGTGCACTATTTCTGTCTCAGATGTCTGAGAAAAAATATGAGTGCTTGCATCCTATAAGATTTGCTTAGTAGATCTGATGCTCCTCAAATTATGCAACTTTTTATGCATAAGTATGAGGACACTGCATAGATCTTTGCTGTGATGGAGGAAACTGTTCCTCCAAGATTTACTGCAAAGTATTTGTTCACGTATTTTTCAGTCCATAATCTTTTATACTTTTCCGCTCAATTGTCCCTTCTTCTTCTCTTCAGAAAAAAAAAAAAAATCCAAAATTTTATCAAGTTTGTGTATAAGAACAATAGTTTTTACAAGGCCTTTTTTATACCTAGTTTCTTTACATAACCTGTTTTGGTCAGGAATAGCAAAAAACCCCCAACTTTCTTAATTGCAGCTTCTTAACTAAAGAGCCTCTGCAAGCACAAAGCCCTTAGAGTGATAGGGTTACATGAGTAAGGATTGTCTTTGACAAGGAATAGCTCATTTTGTTCAAAAGTGGATTAAGCCCCACAGAAGGTTTGTGCTGTTGACCTGTTATAACTTTGGGCAGGCTGCCCCTGGAGCAGCAAAGGGCAGGTTGCTCTTTCTTTGGTGATTTTCACACAAGAATGTCTGAATTAACCTATTGTACAGCTTCAGAGTGTTGTTCCTCCCAAGCCTTAGCTCCCCTATGGCATTGCACAAGTGGAGCTAAATTCCAATTAACACTTGGAGTGGGTAGGGGCATGGAAAATGTACAAAGAAATGCTTTAATTGTGATTACTATTTAGAATATTGAATAACAGCAAAGTTATTTTAAGGTTAGTCAAGTGACTTTATTTACTCACTTTCCTTTTTGCTCCTCCAAAGCCTCTTTCCCTGAGATTTCCTGGATAGGCTGTGTGATGATGCTTTGTCCTGGCAGGACAGGGCTGTGAGTATCTGCAGAGTCCCTGTGTACCAGCCAAGGAAAAGGAAAACATTTGCAAGCTCTGCTTCCCCAGACAAAGCAGCTGCTGGTGTTCTGGAGCTGCCCAGGAGGTCAGCCCTGCTGTCCTCCCCCTCTGAGAACACCCCCAGCCCTGGGGTTCTGTGTGCTGCATGTCAGCCCGTGGGGCTCCACTGGCCCTTCCATGCATGATGCATAAGGGCAAAGGGCTTAGAAATTTCCACATCATCCTGAGCTGTTCTCTGTCTCTTTGAATCTGCTGCTCCTTCCCCTCCTATCACATCACATTTTCTTTGCACCACACTGCTCTCCCACAGTACTGTTCTTTTCCCTTGCATATTAACCTTGTTTTCTCTTTTCCTTATTGTGTCTGAATTCCTTGGTACAGAGAGTGGAACTTGATATCTTTCTTTCTTATGTCTGTCTTTGCATGAGACACTGGCTGAATATGACAGGAATTTATACCAGGGACTGATTGTGTTCATTTCAAATAGAAATGACCTATGGGAAAAAGGATTTATTGAAAGGTAATGACATTTGCTGCTAGTTCAGAACTGAAGGGAGCTACAGGGTCACTCACTTCAGTGGAAGGGGCAAAAGGTTTAAAATGGATGGAGTAGATTAAGACCATCATGTTCAGATACCTATTTTTCCACTTCAAGCATAGAAAATTCTAGTAAAAGGACGGGGGGGTGGGGGGAGGACAAAAACAAAAAACAACAAAAAACCAAACAAAACCTCCAAAGACACAGCCAAAACTGTAGAATGTATAACACTATCTTTAAAACTGCTAAATCAGACCAAAATGGGAATGGCAAAACTTAAAAAAAACATTTTGCAATGTTTTTGAGCAACCAAATAAATCAATCTCTCACTGCTTTCATTTGTAAGTGCAACAACTAAACTGAAGATAATCAGCTGGAGAGAAAAGGAACTTTGTTGATTTCTTGTGTGCACCATTTTATAATTGTAGTTTCATGAGTGGACATTGAGAATTAAAGGTGTTCTTTGGATTCCAGAACCAAGGACGGTAATTTCCCCTTGAAAATTAAGATGTACTCAGAGTGGATAAATCTTATTGTTGAATATCTCTAGATTGAGAGCACTGAGGCTGATCAAGTTATTTTTCTGTCATGTTTGCTTGATTTAATTTGTTTTCTGAAGATTTGAGGATATCCCTATTGAAATTTTTGAGAATTGTTAATTCTGAAGTCTTAACTCTTTCCTTCCAAAACAGGGAGGTTTTAGAACATTGTGCTTGTATGTGTCTTGTTTGTATGCTTTTATGTATTTTTTTTAAATCCTGAAGACTGCTGATTTTCAGGAATTTCACTAGTAAAAGCATATGTGGGGGAGTTTTGTGTTTGGGTTTTGTTTTGTTTCGGTTTGGTTTGGTTTTGGGTTTTTTTTTTTGTTTGGTTTTTTTTTGATAGCTTTTTCTTACAGATTCCTTTTCTTTTGAGATACATTTTCTTTCTTTTTTTTCTTTTTTTTTTTTTTCACTAAGGTCAATCTACTCTTAAGAAATTGCCAAAAATCTAGAGTGTAAAGATTATGTTTTGAAAGAATGTTTCAACCACTGCAACAGTGGTAAATGACCTCGTTTTTTGTAGTGTTCTGTAATTTTCTAAATGAGTCTGTATGTGGTTATGACCTTATTAAATCAGTGCAATCATAATCTGAATAATTTACTAGTATGAGGTAATTATAATGGTAGTTTAAAAAAAAATATTTTTACCTATACTCAGAACTGCTTGGAGTCTTTAAAATAAATTTCATGGCTCAGTAATTTGAGAAATCATAAAAATTATTGCAATTAAGGAAGTGGTTAATAATGTCTATCTTGTGTAGTTGCATTATGGAAACCGAAGTAATTCCTGTTTTAATTGTAGAAGTGTTAAATTTAAGTGGCGGCAGGCAAATGGCTCATGTAGGGATTGATGGTGGGATCAGACAATGGAGCTGCCTCTGCTGCAGCAGCAGGAGTTTTGCAGTTCCTGCTGCAGGGCTCTAGGTTTGGGCTGGAACAGCCCTGGGGCATCTCTGAGCTCCCAGGCTGCTCACTCAGAGCCCAGGGGCTTTGGCACTTCAGACAGGCTCTGCCAACCCATCAGTGACCAGAATGAATCTCCCTGTGTCACCAAAACTGCAGGAAAAACAAAAACCCTCCAACAGCTTTGTCAGTGTTAGAGAATCAAGGCATGGCTTCATTCTGGCCAGGATGTGCAACAGGAAGGATTTAATCCACACTTAGCCTGGGTTGTGCGCAGAAAATCATTTCATGACACATGAATTTTGCTAGATTTTTCCCAAACAAAATACAAATTCACTGGTTCAATGTTCACAGGTCCCAATTTACACAGTTCTCAGTATTTGGTTTCCTGTGTGTTATGGATTTCTTCACCTCCAATGCTAATGTGGTCCTCATTCCTTGGTTCTCTCATCTCTCTTTTCCCAGCCCAGGTGCCTCTGACCATGCCAGGGAATGATGTTTGGGGTTGATGATTGTTGGTGGTTATTATATTTTGTGTATGTACTGTGCTACTCCCAGTCTGCTGAGATGTTGAGCTCATCAGGCCTTGAGTGATGAAACAGTCCTTTGAAAAGAAAACTTCAGTTCCCTCCCCTGAGGAAAGGCAAACAATACTGACTAAAGTTACCAAAAAAAAAAAAANAAAAAAAACGAAAAAAATAACAAAAAAAAAAAAAAAAAAAAAAATCTGTATCATTTTCCAACATCTGGAGCACCAGGGCTGTGTAGTTCAGCACAAGGGTGGCCAAAGAGCTGGAGGAATTTATGGGGGCCCTTGTCCATGTCAGCTCTCTAAAGTTCACCAGAAACAAGATGAGCACCATGTGATGTGAAATCTTCTTTATCTCTGCTGATTTAGGGCTGCACACATCAGGTGCAGGGAAGATGCTGTTCTGAAGGGGAGTCACCTCCAGTGTAGAGTTTCCAGTAGAACAGAACTCTGAACTTAAGTTAATCTGCTTGGAGCAGTCTCTGGACATTTATCTTTACAAGCTCTGCTAGCATGGTCATCATTGTCCACAGCACAGAACAAATTAAAAAAAATAACCCCAAAAACTATTTCAAAAAGGCAGAGTTTCTCTTTGAATGATGAGCTGTCCTAAGAGAGTAAGCTGGAGAAGGTAATCATACAATATTATTTAACCAAGGGAACAAAAAGGGGGGGAAGGCAGGAAAAAGAAGGGAGAAAATACAGGGTGACTGCAGAAAGAGTTAAGCCATTTTTCTATTTACATGGTTTATTTCACAAGTGTCTGACTCATTGGGCATAACCAGCACAGTTAAATTACAAAATTACTATTTGGTTCTTTTTTATTGACTACAATTCAAAGCTGCTTCAAGCCTTCCAAATTTAATCCCCCCAGCTCTTTGCCAAGAACATTACCTTTTATTTTCAGCATTAAACTGTGTAAGATACCCCTAAGGCTACATGTGAGCTCACCCTCCATGATAGGAGCTAACAGAGTGTATCAATTGTTCATGATTTCCTATTCTCCTGTAAATTGGGAGAGGCGGGAGGAGCACTGGAATGCGAATTTTGTGCTGTCAGCAGTTCCTCCGCAGGCTCTAGCTCAGGCAGTGCATAGCAAGGTAATTAATTTTGCAATGTTTGCAGCTCCTCACTGGAGCTGCCGTTTAGCAGCCTGTCAAAACTAAACTAATCAGCCCATTGCGTGTATTTGGATATGCTTACTTTACTTTAACTGTTGGGATACTCTCTCTCTTCCCCCTCCTTGGTTCTAGTGAAGTTGTGAAGCTGCCAGGGAAGAAAAGACCTTTTCACAGACACCATGCAAACCTTCTGGGGCTTTGGCTGCTGGCAAATTCATTGCGTTAGAAGTAGCAGAGGTCTTTATGAGCATAGTTTGTGTATTTGTCCCCCTTATGCTCCAACTCCTATTCTCAGATGAGAGTTTTTTTTTTTTTAATAAATTGATTTTGTTGCAGGTGTCAAATATTTATTTATAACTGTAATTGCTTAATTACAGGATTTTTTATTTGTGGAAATGAGTGCTGAATTTATAGTATAAATTCTAACAGGTGCCTTCTCAGGTATATTTTGAAAGTCAAATACGAAACGTATCTTTAATGACATTATATTTTAAAATGCTTCTGCCAATGTTGAGAAATCGGTGTTTAACAGCAAAGACTGAGTGTGGCAAGGTTTGGTTGATAAGGTGGTGTTAGGTCACAGGTTGGACTGAATGATCTCCGAGGTCTTTTTCAACCTTGTTGATTCTGTGATTCTGTAAAAATAGTCAAATGAAAATATTTCAAATATTGCAAAATCTAGTAATTTCCTTTTTACATTTTTTCTCTAAAAGAGACTGTAATTTTGAGCCACTTCCTCCCCCCAATATTTCTTCTGTTTTATTTACTACTATGGACACTATTTTCCAAAATGGCCCATAAGACAGTTATGGACTTTCACTTTTTTAATAGTTTTAGAGATAATTTTACTTAAAATTTTGATGTTGTTTTTGAGTTCAAGATGGAGGTGAGGGTGAGATTATGGTTATGAGGAAATACATGTATGGATATATTCAAGCAGTTGCATATTTTAGTGTTCTCCATCCCATCAATAATGTGTTTAGTCTCAGCACATTTCTGTGGTGTGTGTGGATGATGTGGCATTAACAGCAGCACAGTTACTGAAAACTTCGTGCTTGCTCATCAACTTTTTCAATGATTAAATCTGATTTGTTTTCAAAGCTGTTTGAGAGAAAGACAGTGTAAGAAACCAAGGTGTTGCAAAAGTACCATCACAGAAAATATAAATATGTGAGCACTGACAGTAGCTAGAGTGTAGATATGTGTATGTGTGTGTATATATATATGTAAGTTTATGAACTTTATATATCACCATTACAATGAAATTAATCAATTCTGTGAGGATGGGGAGGCCCAGAGCAGCTGTGGCTGCCCCTGGATCCCTGGCAGTGCCCAAGGCCAGGTTGGACATTGGGCTTGGAGCACCTGGGTTAGTGGAAGGTGTCCCTGCCATGGCAGGAATTGTCCATGTTTGTTATAAACCTGACTCTCCTGTTTAATTTTGTTATCAAACTGTCCTTTCCTATTTAATTTTGACCATATATGTTTTAGGAGAGTTCTTTCATTTGTTTGAAGGGATTTTTGTGTAGTGTTTTTAGCAGTTGTGTAATTTGCTCCTCATCCTGACAGTAACAGTTAACAAGTGATGCTTGCTAACTTTGCAAGAGCTGATAAGGGTCTGTGAATCACCAAGGTGAAGGTAAATTGTGCACTAATAGCAAGGTATTTGCTGCCAGCAGAAGTTACTGTGTCTGTAGCTAGTGTAGTTATTCCACAGAGAATCATAAATAAGTAAAGCTGTGTACTCTACATCTTAGCAATAATCATGGATTTCTTTGTAAAGATTGAGATTCAAATTAGAGGTTGATATATGGCAGTGTCTTCAGTACCTCTGTTTGTTGGAGAACTGATAAAACGGCATTTGTTGTGATTATTAAATATATATATAAAAATAAGGCATCTGTTCTTGGGCTTTTATGACATTCTTAAGAGTAATATAAAAAAAAAATCTCAAAGCGTCACTGCAGGAAAAAAGCTTCAAAAGTAAAGCAACAGGAGGGAAAAGGAAATGAGATTGTGTGATTCAGAGGCTATCTCTGGAAATCTGAGACTATTTTCCAGTTCTGATTGTAAATCTTGTCTAAGTTAGGGAACTGGTTTTTCACCCAGATCAGTGGGAGGCTCGAGTGTACAATTTGTCCCTGGCAGAGGAGGGCACAGTCCAGCCTCTCTGTGTAAGGGAACCACTGCTTTCTCTGAACAGGCCTTCCAGAGAGATGGGTGGTATTTGAATATTGAATTCCAGGTTTCTAAAATACATCACCCAACTTGTATTGTCTTTAAAGATTTTGGTAGCTTTGCATTAAAGAAAGGTAAAATGCATTGACCAGAAGAGCTATTTTGATATAGTTCACATACTATTTTGAGAAATGTTGTTTGGTTGTTGGCTATAAAGCAATGTAAACAAGTAATTAAATTGTGTAGGAGGCTGAGATATTTTAACATGCTATGAATCTCCAGATTACCTCATCTATATTTGTTAAGTCTTTTAAGGGTAAATCCCTGACCCAAGTGCTATGCCCAGGTGTCATAGGTAGTGCTTGTCTTTCATTATTTACCAGATAATCCCAAACTATAAGGTTGTCATTTTTAACCATGTTTCCTGTCACTGCATTGTTTAATCATTCGTCTTTTCCAATTTCCCTGGAGTTGAAAGGAAAGACACAGTGAGAATTGTGAGATTTCCTCTTTGAAGAAGGAAGTGCTGAGGAGGTTGTGTTGGGTACCTCAAAGTGTCAAATGGAGTTGTGACTCAGTGCAATCACAAAATCACTCAGCTATCAGGTGGCCTGATGTACTGCCAGCATTCCTCTCACTCTCCAAACTGCTTTGTCTCTCAATTTCATTAGAAACCAGTCCTTGCCTGAAATATTTATAAGTGCAGAAATGATCTCTGAAGTTGGTTATTGAGCTGTTGAAGCTGGCACTGAGCATCCTTGCTGACTGTGGCTGTTTTGTTGCTCCTTGGTGTTGAGCAAGTTGCCACTTGGGCTGAGAAAATCGTGGTGGAGCAGTGACCTGCTGCACTGGGGACCAGGTATTCATGGAACCTGAGTCCTGATAGGAGGAGTTGAATCAGATCCTGATACATGGAAATTCACTTTAATGAGAGCTCGTAAGGAAAGATTTTCTGCATAAGACTCTCCTTAAGAGCTCTCTGAAAGTTAAAAGAATTAAGAGTAAATATTTGCCTATCTCAAACCTTATAAAATGAAATATAAAATGTTAGGCTCTTAGAAGTAAAGGAACATGAACTGCAATTTCTACACTTTTTGTTTCCAGCAGTGTGGTAGATAAAATTAGTGATCATTAGGATAAGTGAATAGCAACTGATAACAGAGTTCCTGGTAAAGACTGATATATTTGAAGTGTTGGAGTTTCCTTGTTGTAGTTTCAAGTCTCCTCTTGCTTCAAAAGGTTGATAATGCCAGTGCCTGAAAGCTGGGAGATGGCCACTCTGTTTTCTTGGTTCAGAGTGGGAGATGATCTGCTGCACAAAAAGCAGGCAGGTGTAGAAGAAATCATTCCTCTGTAGAGTGATGGGAGGAAATAGTGTCCAAATGGTTGGGGTTTGAGATGAAAATTACCACCTTACACCACCGGGGTTACCTTGTGCTTCACTGATGTTTGTAAGAGTTTGAGAATTATAAGGACATTGGACACACCACTGCCAAACTACAGCCTTCACATCTGGGACTGGACTGGGTTTTCTAGACTTGTTACAGTATGTGGAAGAGAAATAGTAGGAAAAATAGAAAAATGAGGGAACACTGCATGGATAAGTATACACGCATAAGATTTAAGGCCAGAGGAAAAAGAAGGTGTCAAGAAATGTCCTGTCTTAAATGTCAGCAGGCCAGAAAAGGACTTGGAGAACAACCAAAGAAAATGTTTCCTTCTTTTTTCGAGAAACAAGAGTGTTTGCCTTTTAAACAACATCAACAGCAAAAAAGAAATAATCTCTAAAGCAGGGACTCAGTTAGACCCTAAGCTTAGCAAAAGGAAATTATGTTAATTCATTACAGAGGTATAATTTCAAGTAAAAACATTCCTTGTGCTTGGCTTTGTTACTTCCACATGTGCTGCAATAATCTAACATACAGTCTTGTATAACACAAGTATTCCAGAAGGGCATCACTCTTTTATTTGAATATATCCAAATCAGATAATCCATCATTTTTTAAAGCTTAATTCAGTATTAAAATAAACATTTAGTAATAAGGACAATTACCTGTCCACAGATTCTTTCTGTGCTCTTATTAATTGTGTAAGAGTGAGCCCATTAAAGGAAGTAACTCTGTACTAGTTTGTCTGAAGAAATGAGGTTGCACCAGGGATCAAATTCAACTGAGAAAAAAAAAAATAAAAAAACCCTACCATCAGTGATGGGCATAAAGAATAATCCATTTTGACTTTCAAATCCCAGTTTGAGTTCGAGCTCAGAGTTAAAACAAGTTTGAGTGTGCCAACACTTTTGATAAAAAAATCTTTAAGGAAAAATAAATATGACACCTCAGGATATGAGGGGCATTGTTCTGATTTTACAGCATGATTCTGTGAATTGAGCTAAGTTAGGAAGTGATTTGTTGTGAAATGATTCTCCATTTCCAGTAGGATTCCCTACTTTAAGCACCTCCTCACCTTAGCCCAGGAAGCAGCTTGTAGTCCAGAATTTAGAATTATGCTTAGGCACTGCATCTGCAGAAAGCCATGCAGCTGTAAGGCTGCACTCACATCCCTGTAAGACAAATAAAAGATGTGTTGCAGAGTTTTCCTTGCTGCTGAAGGCTCCAGGGGTTCCTTTCTGATTTGTTAAAGTCTGAACATAACCAGTATAATGAGTAGATACAATTTAAAATCATCTTCGCCTATAGTAGATAAAAATAATTTTTGACAGATTAGATTTACATACCCAGTAATTCATAATAAAATAAGAATGTAAACCTAATCAGTTAATAAGCAAATTTTTCATCTCCACAGTAAAGTACTTGAAGATTTAGAATAAGTAATAGAATATCAGGTTCCTTTAGTATTGCTGAGAAAAATAACTTGTCCAGACAGGTTCTGTTTGTAGTAGGACTCGCCTGAGAAATCTTTGTAATCTCAGAATGCAATTTGGAATTTTTCATCCACAATTTGTACACATAGGTAGGAGCAATCATCAGTCAACCACTTTTAGATGATGAGAGTTTTATTAAAAATCGAACAAGAATGTTCTTTCAATTTATTCTTTCTCTTATCTGAGTAAGTGGGGGAAAGATTAAAGTAAAAAGAAGGAATGTGTTAAGATGTCAATAAACTCAGACCTGTTGTTAGATGCAATCCCTGAGTTCTTGTATCAAGATCCCCCAGGGCATTAACCATCATCAGGTGGGAGATCAGATTATCTACAAATACCCATACTCAGCTGGGAAAAACTCTAATAAAGGCTCACCATAAAGCTTCATTAAAACATTTCTGGAAAAATAAACAGATGAAATGCCAAAATCTATTTTTAATGTTCCTTCACTAGAATTACATATTACTTAGTCTCCTTTGAGATTATTTTTTAACCTGTAGAAGTTAGATATATAGTTATATATATTTTTTTTTAATTAATTTATTTTTTTTAGTGTATTCTCCCCATGCATAAACGGCAGCTTCTGGCTCAAAGCCTCTGAAAATAAGTAAATAATATTCCTGGGAATTCACACCTAGAAACTGTTTCCAGCTGTGAGCACAGTACTAACTTCTGTTTTATGAACTTGAGAAAACCTCTTATCCCATCAAATCACAACTGATCTCATGCTAACAGATGGGGAAATCCCTGCCATACTTCTGTGTCAGGAATTCACTGGAGTATTACTATATGTTCAAAAAAGCTATCTGCAGATATTGGGGAAGGATTATTTTTGTTAGGGATTCCACACAATGTGAAGGGTTTTTTTGTGTTAGGATAAATGCTTTCAGTATGTTCTTACAAAGAAGTAGATTTGTGTACACAGAGAGAAAAGGTGGTTTTTCTTCACAAGTGCTAAATCAAAATTGTGTAAAATTAGATTTTTTTCAATTCTGGGCTTTTATTTGTTTTCTTTTTCTTTAAAAATAAATCTTTTAGGAATAAAAGATCAGCCTAAAATGTTTGTCAAAGATATTGAACATTTTAGCATTTTTTCTACATGTTCTTTCTCAGATTGTTTGCAGTTGGGAGCTGCACGTTTCTCTTATCATTTTTAGTTTTATGACCATCCAATGGTATGCAAAATTAATATTCACCCATCATGGCATTTATTTAGGATGCAGGTACAGAATTCTTGATTTTCAGATGGTGTGGGTTGGCCTTTGCTGCCTGACAGACCCCTCTGTGCCCTCACTTGCCCCCTCTCTGCAGGAGATTGGGAGGAGAAAAGAGAAAAAAGCTCATGGACTGTGATGGAGACATGAAGGGACAGTTAACAGGGCAAAACAGGCTCAACTCAGGAAAGACTAATTATGTTTATTGCCAATTAAAAATAGAGTTGGATGGTTAGAAACAAGACAAAAATAAAAATACCTGAGCACAGCACCTTTTCTTTCCAGGCACAACTTCACTTCTTCATTCCCAACTCTTTCCTCCTCCCCCAGCCCAGGGGACACAGGGGGAGCTGGAGGTGGAGTTTGTGTCCCATCTATTTATTTAAGCAGTGAGTGTAAAAAATGAAGGTTTTCACATTCAGCATTGAACAACTGAGCTTAGACATTTGAGATACTTTGAACCCTTGAGCATTTATCTGGCTTTAGAATCTCTTGAAATGCTTCAATATAGATATTTAATTCCTTAGGAAGAGGAATGTGTAAATGAGAGCCAGTGTTCCCCCACAGCAGAGCAACAAGTAGGGACCAGCAGTGTGCTTGGAACCAAGGTTCACAGGAAGGAAATGCTGCTAATTCCAGTTTGGCTTTCCTGGATATATTTTTAGGTATGGGAATTCCTTGATAGGTGTTCCTTTAATTTCCATATTACTTTTCTTTTTTTTTTTTTTAAAGAAAACCCATTATTGGAAAGAGTAAAATCTATTCCAGTCTAATCCAAAGCACTCCTCCCTACCTCCTTTTTTTTTTTTTTCCAATCAGTAGCAAAGAAACCTGAATGAGGACAGACTAGCTGAGGAATATTTCTTCCACATTAAATGGTATGATTATAGGTCTCCTTCATCATCACTGATAAGGAAAATGTTTCTTGGAACCTGGAGTCTGACTTGAGATGGCACTGATAAAGCATGCAACATGACTTTGAATTTTTATTATTTCACCTGTTCAAAGCTTAATTTAATACCTATGACTATCTTAAGGTTTTTTAAAATAACTCTTTACGTGGGTATATTTTTAAACTCCCTGAAATGTAAGGCTCTTGATAGATTATATGGTGAAGATGAATTGCTCTTGAATCATATACATCGTGTACTACATCTTTTATGTAACTTGAAACAATGAATGTGAGGTTGGCTCTGACAGATTTTTATTTCACATATCAATAACAAGTCTCATAATGCAAAATTTTAAAAAGGAAGAAAAGGAGATCGTGTGAATATTATTATGGGAGTTTTTATACAACACAGTTTAATTATTTGCTTCAGTAATGTTGGTTAAATAATTATTTCAACGTGAAAAGCCCTCACAATCCCATCCCTTCAAAAACTAAATGGTTTCATTACCAGTAACTAATTTACAAGGCAATTTCAAAGTCTCAGGATTCCTTGTCTGTGTGAGATTTACATTCTCTAATAAAAAGCCCTGGCTAGGAGAGATGAATTAACAACTCATTAAAAGGAGAGCATGCATTTGGTATCTTTATTTTTGTTCTTGCCCTCCCTGCTGGTGAAGAGCCCTGTGTGCTCCTTGCCCTGCTCAGGCAGACACTGATGGGATCCCAAAGCACTTGGGGCATCTCCCGCAGCTCTGGTTTGGGGGACAGCCTGTGGCAGGGGTGGCTGGCTTGGTTCTTTAATGTCCTGAAATAATTTATGTTCCTAAACACTTTCCATGCAGACAAAACTCAGCTTTCTGTTTGATGTGTTTCAGGGCTGAGGACAAAAGCTTTCTCCTGCCTAAATAAAAGCTACTTCAGGACTTTTTTTTGATCCTAGGAAGATTTTTTTTTTTCCCTACCCCAGAGACTGATTCTGGCCTTGGGCTTAAATGTGCTTCTTCCTGAAGAGAATGAATATTCTTTTTGGAGACCCTGGTTATATTTCTGGCCTCAGGACTAACTTTATTTATATCATTAATTATTTCATCCTTTAGAAGGGATCTAAAGTCAAATTTCTGACTACTTCAACAGCAATCTTTTTGTAACTTACAAACCAGAGAGAGTAACCATGGTACTTCTGCTCTGTTTCAATGTTCAAGTCCACCTCTGCAGTTTTGTCTGCAGTTTTAAGCAGACATTTAGTTCTGCTGCTCTCAGCACAATTGTGGTGACCTTTAATCCCTTTTGAATCCCCAAATTTTATCCCTACTGTGCTTCACCAAAAGGGGAAAAAGCCCAAACCCTGAAACAAATCTAGTTTGATCTTTTAAGATGTTCAGTTCTCAGTGGTTCTAAATTCTCAATTTTATTTGCCTTGGGAGCATATCTCCCATGGTGATACCTCTGAATGTAGAGCAGATGAAGCTCTTGTGTTTTATTGTGTAGATGGAGAAGAGCTGGAGCTGGAGCATGGTGAGGAGTGGGAACAGCTTTGCAGGAAGGGCCCTGGGGTCCTGAACATCAGCCAGCCCCTTGGGATCCCTGTGGGATATGGGATGTGCTGGGAAGTGCTGCAGGAAGGCTGAGTGAGGGAGCTGCTCCTTCCATCTGCTCAGCCTGGACAGTCCAGGCAGAGTCTGAGACCAGAGCACTAAGGACAGATCTCACTGAAACAAAATAGAACCAGGACTTCTCTTCTGCCCTAGGCCACCAATGCTTTAAAGGTGCTCTCAAACTCCTGCCTAGCTTGTGTGCACATGTGTAAATACAAACTTGCCAAAAATTCACTATTTGCATGTTTTAAATCACACAGAATCGAATCTGTGCATTGATTTAACAAAACATTGCTAATTACAGCCAATGAGCTGTCCCTTGAGGATCAGCACCACAGCACAGCAAGCAGAGCACCAATAAACCCCTGCATTCCCATCCAGGGATTGGTGGCACAGAACCATGCACTGGTGGCACAGCCCCATGTATTGATGCACATTGCCATGCTCTGGTGGCACATTGCCATGCTCTGGTGGCACAGTCCCATCCTGTCCATGGCTGGCACCTAGCCCCACACCCCAGGGATGGTGCCAATCCCTGCTCACACACTCCCAAACATTTTCTTTGCATCTGAACTGCAGAGCAGCTGCATTTTCTCAACCCACTGTCTGCTGAGATGAACTTGAGAACACTTGCACAGCTACACAAATCAACTGGAAAACCACACTACTGCAGGGATAATTTTATTTTTTTGTTTCTCAAATAGCTCTTTGCTTTTGATGTTGCCATTTGCAGGTGAGAAGAGTGGCAGCCTAGCAATGAGTTTCCTTGACTTTCAGAACAGGGGATTTGTGAACATTTCTGGCAGTTTGTTCTTGATACCAGTCCATAAAGTGTCATATTTACATGAAGATATCCAAAGAATCTGGAACAGTAATAATAAAGTGTCAGCTCTGTGCATGCTAATGGAAGATGACTTTAACTTTTGTGCACACTAACTAAACATCAATATCTTTATCCCCTCAAAGTGACCAAAAGATGAATTTCAAACTCATAATGGCATTAAAATGCACCAGAAATGAGAAGAACATAAGGATTCATCGTAGGTCAGGAAACAAAAGTGCTTTTAAACTATCAGGAGCACAGTATATGCTATTCTCTCTTTTTTTCTACTTCAGGTTTCTGAAATATTTATTAAGGAATAATCTGCAGAATAATGAATATTGCTTTCTTGTAGAAGTACAGAATGTATGCTATATTTCTGCTATAGCATTTTATTAAATATGCATGATGTGAGTTTGTAGTCACTTCGGGGCCAGCTACTGACTGCTCTGTGTTTTAGCAAACAATGCTGGTTCAGTTAAGGTAAAAAACCCAAAACCATTAGTGATGGCCTCAAATCACTTTAAAAACCAACAAAAAGCATAAAAATAAATATAAAATAATTTCTTTCTTTTGATAGTTTGATGATATTAGAAAGTTACATACCCAGTAGGGTGCATCTCACTGTCCAAGTGAAATATTGATTTAAACGTTGAAAATATGAAATGTTTAAGCAGAAAGGTTTATGCTACTCTCAATAACTAAGGTCATAATTCCTTAACAAGATAACAGAGTGGTAAAAGAAAGTATCTGGGATGTGTTCAGGTAGCATTAAAGCAAAAAAAAAAAAGAAAAAATGGCCACGAAATTGTAGGCGGCCACCAAATTGTTTTCAAACTCAGAGAAAAAAAGAGAAAACACAAAATCTTTTGAGGCTGTCACAGCTCCATGCCTTAGCATGCTCTCTCATCATTCTTGCTGGGATAGGCAGAATATGTCCCCAGTGACTCCTGGGAACCAGAATATTCCTGCAGACATGTCAGTAGTGTCTAGAATATTCCTGCAGATGTGTCAGTAGTGTCTGTCTCCCTGCAGCTGCACTCCTGTCTGCTCAGAGCAAAATGCAAAATGCAAAAAAAAAAAAAATATATATATAGCCTGTTTTTAATTACGTATTGAATCACTAGGTCTGTGGTGACTGACAGTTTGAAAATCTAAAACAAATGTTCACTTTTATTTAAGATTTTCATCACGTTTTATTTTCTAAATGATAAACAGCTAAAGGAAGAAAATCACCAGCATATTACCTGTTTGTTTGTTTGTTTGTTTTTTAATTTAGCAGAACATGCTTATAGAAAACCTTATTAATGATGCCAATGGTACAAGTAGATGCAATATCCATCTGATAAATAATCATTACTGAGACTGGGATTTTGCTGTTGGTATTAAAGGTTCATTTCAGATGTGTGCCAGGGTATTTTTAACTGGATAATTTTGCATTGCTGCATTGGGGAAACACAATTTGAATATCTTTTTAGACCATGTTTTTTTTTTTTTCCTTAACCAAATGCAGCTGTCTGTTACTGAAAATCTGAATTAATGGCTCTGATTTATTTACATATACTGTGGGAATAATGTCATTTAAGGCTGATTATGTTAAATCACTGTGTTGCTCTTGTGACAAATGCAGTTGGTTAAAGGGGGTACTTCTCTCAGAGCAAAGTCTTCCCTCACTGTTATTATTCAAGGCACCACTCAAATTGCCTTCATAAATATCCAGCTGTAAGAACTCGAGCATCAAGGTGTGATATATAGGTAAGAACTGCTTCTGAAAATGGCTTGTAGCTGGTATCTAAACTTTGCTATAAATAATGCTCTCAACTGCATTTCCCCCACAGTATTTACAGCACTAACTGGGAATTTCTGCATTTGCCACCCCTTTTAAAGAACTTTGCAGTCTCTTCTCTGTTCTTTCTACAAGCAGCACTCACAAAAGGAAGATACGAATTCAAATGTAGTCTAAACCTTTAGTTTTCAAATAGTGTAAAAAAATCTTGACTTCCAGAAAAATAATTCTTAGGTAAAATACTCTGTCAGAGTGGAAAGACCCTTAAGAATTAGCGATCTTTATGAGGTGGGAAGTTTGCTTGTATCAGAGCCTAGAACAGGAGTGGTTCTCATGCATCACTGACCAGAGGCAATAGCAAACAAGCTGATTAATTCTGATATGAGAGTTTTACAAGGAGGTTCTTGAAACAAGAATTAACTATATTTTATGAAATTTCACAGGAAGGAAGGATAAACTTGCCTATTCAAAATTAGAACACATAGATAAATTCTGTTTATTTGATCCTTTAGTAATTCTAATTATTGCTCATGGTTTTGTTTTTTTTTCTTACCATCACACTTGCTAAGTTCATTTTCCAGTAGGAAAATTTCTTGGAAGTATGTAAGTTCCTTTAGTGTTTAGAATACTTTAGTAGTACTTTCTTTGTAGTATTCTGTTATTTCCCCTAAGTGGTGACTTTCTTCCAAACCTGCTGTACTATTTTTTTTTTTTTCAGATTTCCTTTCTCACCAGGAAATGTACAGTGTGTGCATCATGGGGAGAGCAAAGCAGTAACTTTTTGAGGGAATTTTTTTTATACATACTAATGAAAGCTGAGGTGTCAAGGCCAAATTTTGAATAATTTCTATATTTTAGAAGTAAATCTGTATTTAGTTTGGCTTTTGCCATATGAAGTAAAACTGTGAGATAGATTTGAGTAACTGTGCTGTGCAGTTTGGTTCCTGCTCTAAGCTCAAGCCCTGTGAGAATTGGCACTCCCAGGGTGTTTTTGTTACCTGCAGCTTTGTATCAGTGCTGGAGTCCATCAGGTAAACTCTGGAGTCAGTGAGAAACAAAATCCTGCTGCACTGCTGGTAAAAGAAGGTAAAAACAGGCTGGAGAGGATTTGACAGTCAAGTAGTTGAATAATAAAAAAAGGAGGATATCTGCTTGTCTTTGGTATGGGAGACATCAAATATGGGCTTATCTAATGGTATGTACTGACCTGAGAAATTGTGATTTAATTAAAAACTAAACATGGATTCTACTTTGTAATGCAGTGAAATGTTGCTAGAAAGATGTGTCTTGAAAATTAATGCCTTTTCTAATTTACTTTGGTAACAGACTTTAAATGCACTGCCCCTTTTTTGTTAAACTGATGGAGTTTACTTTGAGTTACAGAGCTGCATAGAAATATAAACAGTGCTGAATGAAGGAACTTCTGAAATATTTTGGGATGTCCTTATGTAAACCATCATATACATGATGTTTATATACTACATGAGAACTTAAAATTCTCAGAGCTTCTGGTCAGTTTATACATCTGTAGCAGTTTTAATAACAGTTTATAAATCACAGTAGCACAAGTGTCCTTGTGCATCAAACCTTGCACTGTTCTGTATTTGGCTGTTGAAAAATGGGGGTAAAAGAAAAATTGTTTGAAGCCATTTAGAGGCACTTGATGATTTTGGTTGTTGGGCTGTTTTTTTTCTTTTGTTTGCTTTTTTTTTTTTTTTTAATAAGCAGTAATAGAATGATAGGTGGCTTTGCAATTAGCTTTAGGTTTTCATAAAGCCTTAAAATGAAAATAAGTGTCATGCTTGTTCTGAAGGAGTATAAATAGCTTATTGAACTCCCAGAGTGTGTCTTGGTTTTTATTATAGTTCTGTCTTCAGGTCTGAGGTCATTTAGTGTCTTTCTTCAAATTATAATAATTATTATAATCTGCCTTTCTAATGCTTCCTAAGAAGCAGGTGTAAATTGAGACCCCAAACACTTTGTTATATAATATTACTGAGATTACAACTGCCTGCTAAAATATCACTGAGCAGTTGATTTCTTGAGTAATGAATTTCCTAAGGAAGAAATTTGCAGCTAGAGAGCAAAGAGTCTTGAAGCAGAGTTCTTAAATTAGTGATAGATTAATTTGTTGTTGAGGATTCCTCTTGTTGACTAAATATGCTTTCTGTGCATTGAAAAGAATGGTTCATTTTCTTTATAACACTGCTGGTTAAAGTGCAACACTGAGAGGCTTCAGGGAGAGGTGGGAAATTGGAACCTGAGCTGAACACTTTTGGAAAAGCAAATTTTTGTGCCTGTTTGTGTTTGCTGCTTGTCAGACACAGTTGATTCTGTAATTTACTGGTTCCAGTGGGCAGAACTGGCTCTGTTTGTAGGAATCACAGCCTCTGCTGGACTTGGCATGTGCAACAGAAGGAATTTGGCTGCACAGGTAAGGCTGGGGCAGTGAGGAGGGATTGATGCACCTTGCAGGTCCTTCTGAGGAGACTCCCAGACTGCTTAGGGCTTCATCCAGCACTCAAGGCTTAAGAACTAAACTGATGAAGTGCAGCACAGATTGGCCCTTTGGCTCTCACTGGGCTGGTTAGGTTTAGGTTGTGTCCAGGTGTAAAGTTTGCAGGTAATACAGTGAAATCAGACCCCAGCTGATGCTGCTGCTCTGCAGAGGCTGAGCAGTGAATGAGTCACAGGTTCTGCTTTTCTCCCTGTTGCTTCTCTTCGTGCAGCAAACAGGAACTCTGCTCATCCTGGTCGTTCAGATGCCCAGCTCATCCTTTTTGCAATACTAGACACTAATTGTTTTACCATAAGTTTGTTATTTAAGTACATACACACATAGATACATCTTTAAAATTCTGTTGTACTGTGAAAAAATGCATAAAGCTGAGTCTTAGAATGTGATGTACAATAAGAGGCAGACATCAGCTGTAATAGATTTTGACATCTTCTGGCATGGTTACAGGAAATCCAAATTATAAAAGGGAATCAATCTATCTTTTTTGGTGGTTTTGAAAGAATCAAATTCAGTTTTGTAATATTATTTCATTAGGCTTCCTTTTCTCCTTTCAAATAATGGTTATTTTCAAATTTCAGTTCAATTTCTCTTTCTTATGAAACAATTTGGTCTCCATACAGTTTCCATTTTTGTCACTTATCCCCAGTGTAAAGTATAGAGAAAATCTTAGTGCTTCATTTCTCCTTGTAAACAAATACATTTTTTTCTGGTAAATGACTATTTGATACAAGCAGATTACTTATTTGTGTTACCCAATTATTACAGCAGGAAATAGGCATGACTACAAAAGAGAAAGAGAGAAGTTCTGTGTCACCTCACCCCCAGGTCACTCTGTTTAGCATTTTGTCACAGCTCCTTTGTCTGTGCCCTGCGTCACCCTGTGGTGACTGCCTTGGGATGGTGCACAAGAGTTGTGTTAGGATCTGGATAAAATTCGTGACACAGAAGGGCAGTGCAGATGCTCTGGGAGAAAAGGCCAAACATGACCCTGGTGCCTGAATCTTCACCTCTGGACTCCAACACTTGCACTCACTGCACTCCAACACCTTCAGCCTTCTTGGAAGGGTCATGGAGAAGCTTCTCAAACAAGTGAAATGTGATTCAGTCACCCTGTGAGCAGTGACATGAGGCATCAGAAGGCTCTCAGACATGTTCCAGTTCCATATTCATACATTTTAATGCTTGTTTTAAAGTTGTCTGAGCCCACATGTGGAGGAAGTGTGTCAAACAATTTCCATATATTTGATTCCACTAATCAGAGCTGAGCTTTAGATGTTTGCCACAGATGTGTTACCCCTGCCCATTCCAAATGCTACAGAGCAGCTGTAACAAGTGAGAGGGATGATTTTGATGGGGGGGGGGAGTAAATAAATACAAAGAAACAGAAGAAGAACAAAAAGTTTTCTGTTTAAAACAAAATTGCTTCAGTATTCTCTTGAGGTTAATTTCAGGTTTGAGAAATACTTGAAAGTTTGAAAAGGTTGCTTTAAGAAGGGCTCAGAACAACTGAGAACTATGAGTAAGTGCCTGTGTTCTGTATGAGATCAGCAGGCTTTTTATTTCTCATGATTCAGCCGCTGTTGGTGACCTCAGACCAAAATCCTGCAAAGATGCTGCCCCAGCTATGATGTTTCACTCTGGTTTTAGCCTTAAGGAGGAGAGTGCAGAACTGACTGCAAGTTAGAAAGGTTATTGAACACATATGGAGAAGCAAAGCCACTGTTCAGAATGAGGAATTTTCTAAATATCATCAAGTCTTGGAAAGAGAGAGAAAGGAAAAGTGATGCCTATATCTGGCTGTACTGTGAAAATGTGAAGTGGGAGAAGGGAAAAGAAAAATTAGTGAAGTGTAGGGTCTGTCTGCATTTTCCATAAACTGATGCTGAGCTTTCAGGAGAAAAAAGACTTGAGTGAATATTGAAGTGAGTAGGAAGAATTTGATGAGTTTTTGAACTGCATACCAAGATGGATATTGTGCCAGGGTGACAGGAGTGCAGAAGACATCAGTTTCAATGGTGTTATGGCCTGTTACTGTTTTACAGTGGTATCCTAGAATCAGCCATGAGCTTGGGTTTCCCCACCATTATTAAAGCTTGTTCTCTTGGGAGCAGTGAGAGGTAATGTGTGAGTAGCCAGCTATTATGTAGTGACCATTTATTTAGAAGAAAAATGTGTAGTACAAGGAGAGTAACTTTGCAAAGTGGCTCCTAGTGCCATCTAAAGTACTAAATGCTACCATTTAGTTTATATGAAACTATAAAGACAACTTTGGCCAAGTTCCTGCTTTTACAACCCGGTGTTTCTGTGCGTCATTCAACCAAGTGAGAGCAGTTTCAGCATACAGCAAATTGGATGGAGATGTGATCCCTTTGTCTTCACAGTGCTCTCTTACACCTTCATTAATAATCATTATAACACAGTTATTGCTCAGCTTTTTTCCCTTGCTAAAGTAAAACAAAAGCAGTCCATCTCCTTGATGTATTTTGCAGAGTGAATATAGAGTGAATCTCTCCCGTAAAAGTGCTGTTGGGTTGACAGTGTTGTGAAATGAAGTTCTCTGCCCAAATTAATATAGCCTATATAAAAGTACAAGTCTCTCAGATATTGTTTAGCTCATGAAGGTTAATCTGCTTGACTCCTGTGTTTTGCAGTCCTTGTTCCATCACTTTTTGGATGGCCTATTGAGACTACTAATAAATACACATTTTAAAAATATTGCATGTGTAGATGAGTCTATGAAGTTAACTCTAGTGATCCCAGATAGCATGGGGTAAGGGAAAACAAGACAACAGTCAAACTTCCAGAGAATCGTTCTGCCTTGACAGATTTTTATTCTGTTGGTGTGGATCAGATCCCAGCTGCCCCACCTAAGACTGAAGTTCTTTAGATGTTCTTTTTGCAGCTCCACAGTGGCTAAGTTGGGATATAAAAATGCACCCTGATGTGCAGGGAAGCTTCCAGCACAGGTAACTGCTGGGGAAGGCAGAAGTGCCCTGGCACCCCTCACACTGGGGCACAGTTTATCCTGTCAGAAGCTCTGCATTTCACTGCTTTTCTTCTCTAATTCCATGTTTCTTGTCATTCATTGGAGAAGAAGTAAAGCTTTGTTTTCTTAGGAATCTTAGTCAGGTATTTAAGTATCAGCGATGAGGCTTTGTTATATTTTTAGTTTTTAATGAGAATTATGAGATACAATAGAGTTACTTCCATTGGATTGGAGATTTTTAGCACCCTGCCCCATTTTGTCTTGTTCATCTGCAGGCCATCACTCTTTTACCTTTCTTCTGAGAAAAAATTAGTAAATCCGTTCCATTTGCCCACTGGATTGGAAAAATAACCAAAAAAGCAACAGGAAAACAAACAATAAATAAGCCCCCAAAAGCCTAAACCCAGGCAAAACAACTCATCTTTTTTGCTGGTCAAAAAGCATTGTAAGCACAGCTGTGAAATTCTGAGTTGAATTATAAGAGCACTTATTCTTATTCCATGTTGGGTTTGAACATAAACAAATTAGAGCTGTTAATTTTTTGAGAAGTTCCATCTAGATTAGGCTTTACCTTGAACTCCCACTCTCATATTCCCTGGGAAAACAGAACAATAATTTGTTGTATAAACAATAACGGTAGGGACTTGGTCTCTCTGGATACCCCCATCTGGCAGAGGAAATCTGGTTGTTAGCATATCAAAAGACCTGGTGAATTTCTTCAGTTTATGCAGACTTAAATTAATAGAACTCTGTAAAAGTTTCTACAATCTCTATTTATTAGGAATCCTATAACATTTATGAGATGGTGTTATTTTTTACTTTTACATATAGAGAGGAAAGGCTCTACCCTCCTTATCTTTAGGTACAGAATTTTTAATTTATTTAAAACCAAAATCCCTAACTCATCTATTCTCAAGTCCCTACTTTCTTTGTGAAGGTGAGCTCCCACTGGAGACAGAATATTGCTTTCCTGCTGCAGCTAAAAACCAGTCTCAGGATCCCTAATGGTTGGTTTTTGTTTCTTTGCATTAAAAAAAAACCCAAAAAATAACAAAAAAACCAACCAAACAAACCAAAAGAAGCCAAACAAACAAACAACAACAACAAAAACAAAACCCTCAAAGCCCCACATTTCTGCCAAATTATCCATGGTCTTGAAACATCAACAAATAACACTGTGTTCAGCATGTTAAAATCCCTGGCAATGTTCTGAAACTGTCTGATTTGAGGTTTATTACTATTTTGTGTTATTGAAGCTTTCATAAAAGCATGAGCTTGGGGAAGGTGTTTGTCCTTTTGGTGCCACTTTTGCTTTTGCTCAGAGTTAACTGGGAAGTGAAAGGAATATGAGTCTTGGGAAGCACAGGGTTAAACTGATGTGTGTTTATTCCACTGTTATTTTTATTGTTTCTTTTTCTCTTCTCCTTTTGTTGACTTAAGTCTCTATTTCCTTGGATTAATTTAAAAGGATAAAACACACACACAAAACATTCTTGCTTTTATATATGGAAAGAAGAGGCAAGGTTTTAAATAAAAATGACTTGCCAAATATTTTATTTTCATTGAAGTAACTGAGAAGGTTTTGTACAAGCACTTCTGTCTCAACAGAAAGTGCATATGCAAAAGTAGAATAACAAAAAGATTTATTGGCTGAAACAATTCCCACTGTCATGTGGTACATAAGAATTAAATATTTATTCATACTCACTGGGATAATAAAACTCTATTCAATTATGTTGCAGACACTACCAAATGATTGTTGAGTCCTCTAATAATGCTGCAAATGGTAAAATATATAGTATAAACAATACATGAGAAAACATTATGGGAAAATATTCTCTAGCCTACGGAGTTTGCTTCTTTGTTACAATAATTATTGAGACAGATGACAAAGCCGTCAGCAGTCTGTGGTGCCAAAAATGTGAATTTCAAAGGTGTTCTGCTGTTGGTGAGTCCAAAAGCTGCAGGATGGTTGTCCTTGCCTTCCTAGAAATTCAAAAGGACTGTTTTTTTTTCATTAGCCAGATTAATGTAACAAAAATTCCCACTTATCCCCTTTTTTTCCTGACTAAAAGCCATTTGTCCTTTCCCAGAGGGACTCTGCAGCATGGGTACATTTCCCAGAGTCCCTGCCAGGGGTCCTGGGCTCTGGGGTCCCTGTGCTGTGGGAATCAGCACAGCCTGGATTTAGACAAGGAGAGATCTGCACCTCTGGCACAACCTGCCTCCAGCCCCAACCACAAAGCAGCAGCTTTTGTTCAGGATCTCTCCTTGTGGGTTTACAATTCCTCTCAGACTTGTTCACTGCAGGCATGTCTTTGTTAGAAATTCTTCCTTTTATTTCTCCTGGGACTGTTGTGTGTAACTTTGCCAGCCCAGGAGCTCGGGCTGTGTCGTGACAATTTTGTAATTAGCTGTTCCTGGCACTAACGTTGCTTTCAGAGGGAAGAGCATTCCTAACCCTTGCTTTTTCCCCTCATGCCATATTTCTCTCTTTTCTCTTAGAAGGTGGTGTGCACTTCTCTGCAAGCAGTTGTAACCATTAGTAATCAAAACCCAACAGAGCACAACATTTGTCAGAAATCCCATTGCTTCCAAACTGTTGCTGTAAATGAATCCATTCCTATGTGAGTATGATAATTTTAAAAGCATTATCAGAAGAACTGGAATCATTTTCTCATTTCCTCCTGGCAAATGGATCCATTGATCCTTAATAACTTCCCAGTAATTCTGCTAATTGTTGTGTTTCCATTAATAAGTTTGAAAATATGCCATCAGGTTGGTAGGTGTGTGTATGCATCACTATGCCTTGAGTGCATCGAACTATTTTTAAACAGCAATAACAAATTTTGGCTAATAAAGAAATGTTTTCATGCTTCTGTTAGTCAACAGCCTGAAGTAGATGGAGAAAATGGGAAAATATTAACAGTGTCCATCATCTGGGCTGCCTGCCAGTATTGATAACAAAATAATTAAAAGATAACAGTGCTTAAAAATAAAATGTAAGCAAAGCCAAAGTAAAAATCAAACCAAATCAGACTAGTTCTATGCAGAGGATGCACAATAAAAGCTTGTATAATGTTGTTTGCTTTTATCCTTAGGAGCTCTGAAAGAGTCAGCACTCAAATACACATTACTTCTTGTAGGACCCTGATGATTCTTAATTTCCAATTAGCATATAGTAGAACTGTAGTATGTCTTCTTTTTTTAAGTTACTTTGTGTTAAATGAGAACAACATAACGAAAATTCCTCAAGTCAGGAGTGTTTTGCCTGCAACAAATATTATTTTCAGGATGTCTGAGTAACAAACTGCCACAAAATTTTTAATGCTGGGTATTTTTTCCATAGAAATGTCTCACTTCAAATCAGTGCTTGAATGAGAGGAGGGTGTTTCAGGGAGAGAAACAAGACCATGTTTAAGAGATTGAACATGACACAAGAGAAGCATTTGTCATTAATTCAGCTTAGCATATATCTTAGGAAGATTTGGATTGTAATATTTTATTATTTTGCATTAACAATGGAATGTTCTTCCCTGGATTGGGACTGCTACTGGCAGGGAGCATTTTACCATCTTTAAATTGCAGCATCCTCAAGCTGCAGCTCTTCCATTACAAACAAAAATGCTGCAAAACCCTTGAGATCAGAAATGCTTATCAGATACTTTCAAGCAATCTGCCTTTAGAAAATGAGAAGTGTTAGAATTCCTCAGGAACCCATTGCATGTCAGCATCTGGCTGGGTCCTGGAATTCTTTGCCAGTGGTGACCCTGAGCCTGCTAATTGCGCTGGGTTTATTTTGCTAATTGTTAAAGCTCCCCAGTCCCACCTGCAGAGAAGCTGTTCCAGAGAGCAGCAGTTTGGGCTGAGGATCCATTCTCAGGGTGGATGAGTAAGCACTGAAGGACATCTGCACTCCTGGCAGTGCAGCCAGCACATTGCACAGCCAGCTGTGGGGATTCAGGGCTCTTTTACCCTTATGTGCTGAGGTGAGAAACTTTTGTCCACTCTCTGTGATGAACATGGATGATGAACATCAGGGGAAAATAGCATTTTTCACCAAATTGCATTTTTTTTTCACCAAAAGCTCAGGGCCAGTTTCTAGTACTGTGTGCACGTAAGCCCATATTTGGACCACCTACATAGAAAAAAGAAGACACCTATGACAATGAATCAACCCAAGTCTAGAAAAGAGGAAGAAACAGACATTTATTCCCCGCTTTTTTTGCCTTTTTGCTTTTTCCTTTTTATACATTGCAGTTCTGCCCCCCAAACAATTAAACAAACATTTAAAAGTCTTTAACAGATGTTTTCTTGTTTTGCTCAGGTGGGATATTTATGATGCATTAGTCTCTTTTATGTCATTTAATTTTGGCAGCTACATTCTGAACTAATTAGCACACCAGAGAGATCTCCCAATAAGAGCACATGGGCAACCAGTGGTTAAGGATTTGGTAGCACATTGCAGAGTGCATGGACTGAAATGGGAGGCTGCAGCCTGTTTGCAATCCCTGCAAGGGGCATAATTGCATTTCTGAAACACTCAGCTGTTAGTGCTCTGCAGGTTTTGTCTGTGCAGCTGTATAAGGGAAACACCAAAACCTTCTTAAATTGTGGTGAATTATGATTTTGTAGAAGTTACCCTGTGCTGGCTGACTAATTTATATATTATGTGTTGCTTGTGCTTTGTGAGAAAGACTGGAAGCATTTAAGTGTGTGTGTACATATTTAAACGTGTGTGTGTGCACTTGCTGTATTTTGAGTTTTTTCTTTAACACAGCTAAAATTTTTAGAGTTACTTTTTATGTGATACCGGTTTAGAGAGAAGGAATGCAACAAAACCAATTTCAAATTTGTGCTAGAAAACAGTTTTGTCCTAGAGCATTTTGTATGCTATCAAGCATTTATCTACAGCATTACATCTGCAGTATTTGTCTTCCAAAAAGCATAAAGTTTACTGTCACACTGAAAGCTGGAGTGTGACCACCATGGTAGCAATCCTAACTCACAGTCCACCTGGCTGGTAGTGAGAGATAGCAGAAGCAAGACTGAAACATTTATTTTTAGTTTCCATCAGAAAGATGTGTCAGTATGAGAGAGAATGAGTGAGTGAAACAGGCTGGGGCAGGTTCAGGAGATAGCCAAGGAGGAGACCTGGAGTCCACAGCTGTTCCCCCACATTTGGAGAAATTCGTTTTCAAAACTGGAAAAGCTCAGCAAAGGATCCCTTCTGCAGCTCCACTTGCATGTTTCCAGCAGTTTCTCCTGCCATGAATATTCTCAAGTGTCTCCTGGGCTGTTTTCCCTCCTTCCCTGAGAGATGATTGCTGAGCCCAGGCTCCAGTGCAGCTCAGGCAGGCAGAGGTGACCCCGCTGCCAGAGCTGTGCTGACACACCTGGGACAGGTGCCTGGTGTTTGTTAACTGATGGTGCCCATGAATAATTAAGCACTTAAACAAGAGCCAGTGGTGTGCTCACATGGGAACTCAGTGGGACTCAAACGTGAGCTGCCTGGACACTCCTGTAAATTCATTGGATGCTCATGCAGGGATGTAGAAAACCACACAATGTATGCCCATGATAATAATTTCTTTAATTCCTCTTATTTTTCCTCAGAACTGAAATACCTCCCAAATTTGGCCTAGGCAGGAAGAAGGATGCCTGGAAAGGCTGACCTGGAACAGAGACTAGACAGAGCAAAAGGAATAAAATAGGGATTTATTGAAAAGATAGACTTTGGCCAGTGCAAGAGCCCTGCCAGGGCTGCACTCAAATCAAATCCAGGATGGATCCCAGTCACGAGTTTTACACTTTTATAAGTTTTGGTTCATCTACATATTGGGGTCAATTATCCAACCACAGCCTCAGGCTATGAAGTCTCAGCCCCCTGACTTGCCCCCTTTCCCTTGCTGTTGTTTCTGCTCTTTGGGTACCATTTGTCCTTGATTCTCTAGCTAGGAAAGAATTGTTTTGTCTAACTACCCTGTGAAGAATCTTACTAACACCTAACATGAAGTTTCAGAGTTACACACTAAGCAGCAGAGAGTCTGAAAAATGTAAAAACTAAAGCCCAAGGCATCAGTGGTATATGTGAATGGTGGTTTGTATACAAGAGCACTGAACAAGAGCCTGGGCTTTCTGCCTGCCCCAAGGAAGCTCAGGTTTGGGTTTGTCAGGTTTTGTCCTACCCAGCAGTGACCTACAGGGTCTTTACCTGTGTAATGTTCACCTGTGAACCAGCAAACCCCAGTGAGGAATTGATTATATACCAGTGTCACTCACTGTCAGAATAACTAAGGACAGTTCTTCTTCCATCCTTTGAAGGAATTAAGGTTTTTGTTTGTCTTCATGGTTTCAAGTGAGCTGCAGCATCTGAAGTGAGAGGCTGTGAACCAGGAAATGTGCCACAATATATGAAACAAAAGCTTTTCTTTCACTTGTTTTTTGTCAGTGCATAATGGAGTTTTCAGAAGCCTTACTGGAAGAGAAGAATTCTAGAATTACTAAAAATAAGTTAAATTTTAACATAGGAATTTCAATGGCATCAGCATTCCAGCTGTTTGTCTTTTGACACAAAGCAATTGCTGTTTATAGATGAATATACATAGCAAAAGTAGCAAAATCTTTCTGCAGGAAAAGTAACTCCCTTGACTTCTTAGAAATTCATTACAGATTTGGCAGGAGGATTTTTACTTTTTCTAGGCTCTTTGATCCAAAGATTTATTTGATTTTAACCTTGAATGCCATTGGAACAGACCACAGCCATCACTTTGCCATGTTTGAACCAGTTCTATGCAGACATTGGTTTTTAATTAGATTAGAGAAATCTGAAAGAACCTGAGCCAAATCATGGTGTATCTGAACTGCAGTATAAAAACAAAATTAAATTCAATAGTTTTGTTGGTAGCACTTCATTGACTGTAAGAAGCACATGAGATGTTTGAACTTGAAGACTGAATTCAGTAGAAACTCTTCAGTAGAAACAGTCCTTTCTAATCTGGGAAAGATTTTTAAATCCACCATATAGTTTTTCTTTTTACTCACTGGAATGTGAGGAATTCTGCTCACTATTCTGATCCTCTGCTTGAATACACCAAGAGACTTTTTTTGTTAGTTTTTTTTTGTGCACCTTTTAGCTATAAATCAGTGCCCTTTCATACAAGGCCTTTGATGTATACTCAGTAAAAGATCTAAGGCAACAAGTTTGTCTTTATTAATCATGGTGAAAACAGAGAAGCTTTCCACCCCAGTGATGAGATTTGTGTAACTAAAGGACAGCAGGAGCCTTTGCACTCTGCAGCTTCCAACACTCTCCAGAGTCACTTCATCCATCAGTGTCAACCTTGAACTGTTCTCTCCAGGGACAGTATCATTATCTTCATGACGTTAACTGGATGGTGTTTGTGAAGTGGCAAAACTGAATCTCAGTTTTGCAAGAATTCCTCCTATTCTCCTGCAGCCAGCTCTCCCATGTGATAAAGAATTTGTTTCCACCTGGACCCTGTCCTGGGCAGCCAGCTCTGGGTGTCCCTGCTGGAGCTGTGGGGCTGCAGAGGCGCCTTCCAGCCTGAGCCATGGTGTGAGTACCAGAGCATCCCCGGGCTGTGCAGTGCGTTTGTGATGTTACAGCTCTGTGACAGAGAGCCCTGCACCGGGTTCCATCGTTAGCAGGATGCTCATTAAGCACTTGCTGGGTTTTTAGGGTGTCACAGACTGTGTTTGAGGTGGTGATACAGACTGTGGCACTCAGCTGACAGCAGAGCAGGTGAGCAGATTCTGCTGCTACCTGCTGGAGGAAATGGCCCCTTGGAGGAATAGAGGTACTAAATCTCAAACTGGACACATTAGCTGTTTGGATTATTAAATTATGCTTTTATCACACTGGTCCCTTTAACACTGAGGTTCATTAGTGTAGGCTTCACCTTCCTTGTGCATTTCCTGAATGATGGAGATAATGGGATTGATTCTGAAGTTATTGGAGTGTAGGTATAAGTTAGAGGTGTGTCAAGTGCAGTTAATGATGTTGCATTCATGCAAGTGAAGTGAAAATCAGTAAATTGAGTATAGGAAGAAAAGTGTGGTAGGCTGGGAGAGCAACATCTGAGCAGGAGGATAAATCTTGGTAGTGAGAATGTGAAATTTAAAAAATGTGTCATCTGGAAGGAAAGAGCACAGAACCAGCTCCTCTGGTTTGTTCTCACTATAGTCAGTATCTTCCACTAATTTCTACTGTGCACTGCATACCACACCAGACTCAGATGTATTATTTCCAAAAATGTATTTTAAAATACTTTTATCATTTATATAAGGGAAATAGTAACAAACTGGGCTTTCAAAGCTATTGATCTCATTATTTTTGCCAATGCCTTTTCAAAAGTCCCAGTGATTTTCCTTTTTATAACTAGGTCTATAAACACTGAAAACACTTCCTAAAATACTAAATTTAAAATATTAAATCTTTAAAAAAAAAAGGAGAAAAATCGAAATAGTTTCATATTATGTCTGCACGTCATTTTAATGCTTGCATTAAAAGCCAGCCAGAATCAAGTCTGGTCAAGGATCAGTCAATAATGACCCCACTTCCTAAGGATCACTGTTATTATTTTGTAGTTTAATGTCTTATGAGCTCTCTGTGTTAGCAGGTTTTCTCATTGTCCTCTCCAAGGAATGATGCTCTCCCTTCATTATTTCTCCCTTCTGCTCTTCTTTTTTATACGCCTGCTAAGACATTTCCATTCTCACAATTAACAATTATCCCACTACTAAAAAGGAGAGTAAGATGCACTCACAGTGTGCAAAATAATGTTTCAACTTGTTCTGCCAACTGGATGCATAAAAATAACTTATCTGGCTATTTCATTGCTGAGAAAACTTGAAGCAATTTATTCTTTTTTAAACATGCTGTGCCATTTGTATGTTTCAGGTACAGTAAATCTTGCTTCATTCATCATTTTCAAATAAATGCATAAAAAGCAATAGCTAGTCTTCTGTTACTTATAACTACCCATGAAATAAATACTGTGCAAATCTCTTTCCATTGTATTTTTTAAAATTTAATTTAAATTTCAACTTAGCACATTGCAAATGTTAATTTCTTGTATATCTGTAGAATGGTGGTAATTTTTTTTAGTTCCTTTGGAAAATGCAAGTGTAGATTTTCTATTATGAAACTACATAACCAGTATATACCTTATTAACAGTAAGGTCATTTCCCAGCTGAGCATTTAAACTGTTTTCCCAGTGTCACCAAGGCAAGGCAAATAATGGACAGACAGCAGAGTGAATTTTGATAAGAATTCCAGTACATTTGGGGCTGATTGCTGGGGGAACTGGTGACAGCCTGGCTTTCAGTGACATCTGAGAGTGGACCTGTGTCTCATTCCTGAGGGGAAATTTCAGATTTGAGATTAGCTCTCAGTCCTAGAGAGGAATTCCTGTGACAGAGCCATGATTTCAGCCCTGGTGGGGTCATTCCCTGCATCTCTTGGACTGAGTGCAATCCACACTTTGGCACCTGCAGGGTTTGCACTGATGGGATGGAGGATCCACACTCAGAGTTCGTTTGGACAGCACTTCCTTACCAGAATGGGGAAAGAAAAAAATGAAAGGGTTTGGTTTCCAACTTCCCAAAATTGTTCATTTCTTAATCATTACTTGGTGGACTGATCTCATCAGATTTTATAATTTAACTTGTGATATTTTGGTAGGAGTTGCCAAGGAAAGCTCCAGGCATGAAGCAAATGCAGTTCAGTTGTGGTGTCATTTTGTTTATCTTAGCCTGACTTTGGCAATGAAATTAGAGCCACAGCCATTAATAGAGTTTTCACAGGAAGCAATAGGGTGAAGCTTAGCATTGTGGCTGGTTCCCACCAAGGATAATGGTATTCCTAATATCCTCCTTTCCTGTATTAACCTTTTGGGATTTTTGTGTTGTCTGCTGTGCTATTACATTTTATACTTCAACACGGTATATTCTTTAAAATAGTTAATGGAATGGAGTTATTAGAAACTCTTTTGATAGCAGTGCATTTTAATTATTGAAAGATTATCCAAATTGCCTGCTTGGAACACATGAAGTGTACGGCAAATATATCTAATAGTTTTATATTCACTTTCTAATGACCTTGTTTCCCCAGGTTTTTCCATTTAAAAGAAGAGAAAAGTACAGATTTTCAGGCAAATTGGTTTTCACATTTGGGAATTTAGTGTGGGTGAGACAGTTTCTCTTTTACAGTATTTTTAAAAAAATTAAGTCACTCATCATTATTTATAGAAACATGCTAAATTACTTTGCCAGGTTGTGGATAAGTGTTCCGGGTAGAAATTTATAATAAAAAGAAAATATAAATAGCTCGTTACTTGTGAGAAGAAACATTTTTTTATGATGTTAGATTAAAAGAATAATGATTTTGTATTCCAAACAGTTTTATACACTGTTTTACTTAGTTGCAAAACATTTTTCCCAGAAGTCTTAAAAATCCAGTTGTGAAGGAGAATGACTGCAAGGTGTCAAAATAATACATTTTTTCCTCAAAAGGATCTTGGACCCTGCTTGCATAAGCAGCACATAAAAAAAAAAAAAAAGTAATACCAGTGGGTTGTTTTTCTTTTTAATTATTAATTATTTATGAAGTGCAGAGAAAAATAGTTACAAATTATTGTTTCTGGGGACTTCATGTAGCTATACTATTGTGTTCAAAAGATTTACTCATTAAACAGTGGTTTAATTCTAGTACAAAAAGTTCAGGCTCTTGTTGTCCTAACCTAGATTTCAAAAAAAAGTTACTCCATGTCTCCATATGCCTATGCATATATATATATAAGAATATTGGTTGAAAAAGTCCCATTTGTTTAATAGGAGGTTATAATATGTACCAAACATTTGTTAACTTGGAAATATTTTCCTATTTCAACGTCACTGCTGCTTGAATTTGCAAATGGGCATAATACCATTTGCAAGTAAGTTTTTGGAGACACATTTCATATTCAATCTATTGTTTTTTATTGTTTTCAGTCTGTGTTTTTCAGGCTATTAAGAGGAAAAGAATAATTCCTGTCCCCAGGGAAGTGTGAGGTGTGGGAGTTCCTGCTCCTCTATCTTGAACAGTGCTGGAAAAGAATCATTCTGGCTCTAGGATTTCTCAGTAGAAGACACCATACTGAGCCTCCAAATTACTATTGTTCCACAGAAAGCACAAAATTCAACTTAGTCAAGCAGTTAAAATCTGCTGCCCCATTCCTGTTCTTAGTTTTCAATGATCATTTCTATAGCAGATGTCCTTTATGCCAATCAGAATATAAATTGCAAGGCAGTTGGGAGGGCAGTGGAAAGAGATTTTGCTCCGTATTTCAGCTTGAAAAAAGTTCTGTAACTCAGATTTCTGACTCCCATTTGTGGCCTTAAAAGTTATTTTGTAAATAAGCAAGAATGTATTTCTTCTCTGCATTTTCTGAAACCAAAACCAAACCAAAACAAAAAAAACACCACCAAAAAAACAAACAAACACCTTCACTATTCAGGAGAACATTAAGGGGATTTTTAGAGATTTGAAGACAGACACGTCCTGCTCAGGATGAATTTTGTCTGGCTGCAGATGTTTTTGCTTCCAGCTGCAGGATGTTCCAGATGGGGCACATAGGGAAGTCCAGGACTGAGGTAGGAGCTGTTTGTACTGAGACTTTCCCTCACAGGTGTGCACTTGTGCCCTTGCAGCCTGAGAAGCTTCTTGGTAGCACCTGTGAGTGATGTGCAGCCAGGCTGAGCTGTCACACCTGCCCAGGTGACACTTTCATCCCAGTCTAGTCAGCCAAAATGCCTCTCCTGGATTCAACAGGATTAGTTCTTTCAGAAGACAGCCTAAATTAGCAAGAAATGAGGTATTTGCCCAAAGGAGAATGTTAGGCTTGTATTTAACTGAAATGGAGCATACTAAATAATAATAAATAATAGTAATAATAATAGTAGTAGTAATGTTGAAACTTTTAATTTGGTGGTGACAACTCTCAGAAGGAAACATGCATGTAAACTTGCAAAGTCCTGTCCTAGACTGGCTTATAAAACTAGCATGAAGTCAGAAAGATTCACTCTTGCAAAAATATTGGTGCTGTGTTGCAAGAATCAGTTTGCTTTCTTCCAGAGCCTAGTAGCAATGCTAGAAGTATAAAAGTCAAGATGTTTGCAATGGCATTTTGATGTGGTTTGTGCTACACTGGCAGCAGACTTTAGCTGTATGCTTTTTACCCTGGGGCAGGGTGAAATTTCCTTCTGTAGCCAGAGGGGTTTCTCCAGCAGGGTGATGCAGTTTCAGGCTTCTGGTGTGCAGGTCACTCCTTTGAGGGATTTTCCTTGGTCTTGTTGGAAAGAGCAAAGCAAGATTCTCATTTTTCTCCATTCACCAGAACCTTAACACTGGTTAGTGTTTGAAGATATTTCACTCTATGCATTAGTGTGAAAATTATCCTGCTTACTTGAGAATTAATTAATTAATCTGTTCTGATACTGCATGTAGTCCTCAGTGTTCCAACACATGATAGCAGGCCAATGTGTGCCCATTCTATTTTGCTCTTTTTTGGGTGTCAGTAATGTGATCACACACATAATGAGACCCGGAATCAGCTGGGTCTTTTAAGTGGATTTAAATAGACCTCCTCTGTATAGAGCACTCCCCAAAGAAAGCAAAAGGGCTTTAAATGACAGGTTATATTAGAATTAAAACTAGAATATTAGGGTTTTAAACAGAAGACACTCAGAGCAAATAAATAAAAAGAGATTTATCTGCAACTCTTCTCCTGCCTGCTGTGTCCACAAAGGCAGGTTCTCACTACAGATCTGGTTTCAGCTGCTGGCTTTGCAAGTTGTAACAAGCTCTGCCAAGTTCCCTTTAGTCCCTGTGAGGCTCTGTGTTCTCAGAGTCCCTTCTGGCTGTTCCCTGCTCATCTCTGTGTTTTTCCTGACTCTCAGCAGCCAGTTGCCCTCTGCCACTTGGTGCTGGCCGTGCTGAACCTCCCCAGTGAGCACTCCTGGGAGCTGCCAAAGGAAGGAATCACCACTTTTTCCTTTTCTGCAGGGCATTTCCACCTCATCCCATGGCTCTTTTCAGAGTACAGCAAGAACCTGCAGTCTGTCACAACAGTTTTACTTCTGTGCTTTTAAAATCAAGACCTCCCCTGAAAACTGCATTGTATTTTCCATATTGAAATGAACACCATTCCAAGGTCAGGGGAGGCTCCCTTCCACAAGTTGTTCATGTCACAGTCATATTCTCAGGAGGCTGAAACTCCCCAAGCTCTGTTCATTTCAAACTTTGCATAATGATTTGTATCAAGACCTTGGCTGTTTGTTATTATTGTCATACAATGCTGGTAGAACTGTGGTATATTTAAAATAAGCTGCTTTTTGACATACATGGCCTCCAAATATGACCTTTGGGATGTGTAAGAAGTCAAAGATCTTCACTTTGTTTTGTCAGATTACATTTAGTGATTTGATCTGCCCTGTTTCCCTCGTGGGACATTTCTTCCACTGGTGGATAAAATGTTCCCCAATGCACAGCTTCTATATCAGGTGTTTTAAGTATATTATTTGTATATCAGGTATTTTAAGTGTCTGGTTTCCTCTGGGCAGAGCTGTGGAGCTGTTAGGTGATGGTAGGAAGCTGCTGGTGTAACTCACAGCAGTGAGTGGATCACTTGAGTGGGAACAGAAGGTGGATCTAAATGGGGCAAACAGCAGACTTTGTGTATAATTCCACTCATCACATCCCTAATGCACATCACATAAGTTGAACAGCTGTCACCTGGAAATATTCTTACTCAAAATAGGGAGTTCCAAAAAAACGGCTTGTTTCTTCAGAGTATTGTTGTTTGTTTTTATCTTTGTGTCTCAGTACTACAGGCATTGGTATGGCATGAAGGAGGAATAATCTAGATATTCCTGTGGCTGCACAGAGCTGCTGAATTGATTCATGAAAACCTGGTTTCCTTCTCTCTAATCATCTTCTGCATGAAGATTCTGCTCTGGGGGTACAGTGTGATGACACCTCGATCTCAAAATGGTTGTGTGGGTTATTTGTTGCATTTCTTCACCACTCAAGAGGAACATCTGTGCTTTTGTGGAAACCACAGCAGGAGAAAAGAATTTAATTTCTTTCCTGTGGTAGTAGGTTTGTCCTGCTCAGTTTTATTGCAGGGTTTTCTAAGGCCAAGGTAGAACGTGTTCCTGATTTGGAATGAAGAACTTGGAAAAAAGAGTTCTTGTGAGGTAAGAACTCCTCTATGTGCTCCACACTGCATTTTCCCCCTTGAAGTTGATTATTGGCCTGGCTGGGTTTGTGGCTACGTCCAAATTCCTAGACTAGGAATTTTCTGTACAAATACATCATCTGCCTCATATATTTCTTAGGTTTAACCATTTGGTTCCTGGTATTAATAATAACAACAACAATAATATCAATTTGTAGGCATTATTTTTATTTTTAGGTCTTTGTCTCTGAATAGTGTTAATTAAATTAACTTCTAATATATTGAAAATTTTGCTCTGTATAAAACAGTTAAGGGCAGTTTTTGTCATCTCAAATTTCTGCAGGGGCAGGAGCATAAAGAGAAAATAGTAAAATTGCATGGCAACTTACAGCAAAGGACATCAAAGCATTGCTCAAACTTTAATGAACTAAATCGAGACAAAATAAATGGTGAAATTAAGCAATTTTGGAACCAAACCATTTTCTAGTTGCTAGAAAGCACTGTAAAAGGAGAAGGAACAATAACATGTCTTCTCTGTACAGCTTCAGCAACACCAGCTACTCTAGCTTGTGAATTAACTTAATATTCAACATTTTGTCATGTACATTAGGTGTTATAATGCATGAAATGAATACACAGTCACATCCCAGTGGCTGCAGCTCCCAGTAATGATCGACAATACTGCCTCTAGCTAGCTAACACTTTCCCCTATGAAATATTTTCTGCATGACCACATCCCATGGCAGCAGGCAGCAATGGAATTTATGAACTAGCTGGAGCTATCAGTGCTAGTGAGGAAGCAATAGAGAAAGATGTATGTTAAAAAAATAAACAAACAAACAAAAAACCAAAATACAAAACTGTGAGGGGGTAAGAAGGCAAAAGATAAATATCCAAACAAAAAAAGTTGTCAATATGTCCCACAGACACTTTGAAATAGCAGCTTAATGACACTGCAAATTCATGTCTGGGCCCTATTTTTAAAATTTCCAGATTTTCCTAAATATATCTTCCACCTGAGTGTTTCTTTTAGCTCTAAATAACTCAAAAGAACTGACAGAGAATGAAGCTTTCAGCTTTATGCCAGGTTAGAACCAAGATTTGTTTGCATGACTGGGAGTTAGGAATGTTCAGGTTCTTATCAGGTCAAGTTTTTTTTCTGAAGCCAAGTCAGTAAGTGTAATTCTTGTATAGAAAGGGGGCTCAACTTTGCAGTGGCTTGACATGAGTTTTCTTTCCTCTCCTTGCTGTTCACCTATTTTTTAGCCTTTGTCCCCCCACAGTGCTACAATACTCATGCACCATATGAGAGAAGTAGATTACAAACAAGGTTCCATATAAATATATGTATATAGCAACCAGGAGAAGCATAAATAATTTCTTTTCAGACTTCTGTACCTCTGTGACTTGCATTGTGTTTCAGACTGTTATTCTTGAAAGCAAAAGTGTGAAATGGTTCCAGTATTCTTCAGATTTCCAGAACCAAATTCAGTGGAATACACACCAGTGAGATGAGATCAAGATTCAACACAATCAAGAGGAAGTAGGAATATAATTCATAATATTGTGGGCACCAACTTTGGCCTGTCTTGGTCTTTTAATCTCACTCCACAGCAAGGAATGTAGACAAATAAATGCAGGAAAAATATAGCAAAAAGTATTATAGAAAATCCCAGAAATCTTCTCTGTATTGCTCTGGTTTAAGTTTTGCATTCAACCAAAATAACTTAGAAACAAATATCCAAGTTAGATCACTACATCTATAACATAACTGCATTTGATATGTGGAAAATTAGGGGAAAAAAGCATAGTATTTCTTGGCCAAAATCTAGGACTGGTGTTAAATATGCACACGTGCCCTGCTCAGCAGGGGTGTCCTGGAGCAGGCTGCTCTTTGTAGCCCAGCACCTTTTGAATGAGGAAGATCTCCCACCCTGTCTGGGCAGATTGTTCCTGTGCTCAGTGCCCCTCCCAGTGAAGAAATCAATGGATTTCTGGAATCTCTGGGTGCCAGCATGACCCCCAGCCCCTCCTCCCAGTTGGGTGTCACCAGCACCTTTGCTGAGGGTGCTCTCTAGCCCTCACCCAGGCAGGAGTTGGTTCAGCAGTGCACTCCACACCAGGAACCTCCTGGACTGCTTGTTCCTTACATTACCCATCATTTTGCTTTGTGGCCTTCCTTGCTTTTACATGGACATGCTGGAGGAGGCCATGCAAGCCTTGTTCAGTGGATTTTGTGCTCCCTTTGCTCATCACCTCCTGCACAGGGCTGCTAGGAACTCTCCTGCCCTTTCCTGGTTTAAAATCTTTCTTCCAGGTCAGCCTTTCTGCTGGCAAAGCAGCCTGGCTCCTCAGGTTCCCCTCTTTGAGAAACTCTTTTGAGAGGCTGCCCTGGCACCATCCTTAGTGCCCACAGGTGGATAATTAAAGCAGCTTGGAGTGGGACAAGAGTTGGCACCTAGCAGCTCAGGTGCTTTGCTTTAAAGTAGATTGGGAAGTTATTATACCTTCTACTCTACACTGACAAAAAACTCTGGTTTTTGTCCCTCAGACCTATAAAAGCAGGTAACAGCAGGTACAGAGGGTTCCTCAGGGTGGACTGGAATACAGCACAGCCTGGGAGGTGACCCCAGAGGAGCAGGGATTGTTCAGCTTGGAAAGAGCAGCCCCTGAGTGCCTATGAGGAGATAGAGAGGACAGAGCCTGTCCCCCCACAGAGATATCGTGGCAAGAGGATGAGAAGTGCAAACATGTAATTAAAACAAGGTAGGTTGAAGCTGGAAAAGTTTTTGGTTTTTTCCTGAGAATATTTAAGCTCTAGGACAGGTTTCTTGGAGAGGTGGCTGTGTGATCTCCCCTCTTGGAAGTTTCCAAAGAGCATCTGCACCAAACCTGGTGCTGTGGTCTCACAGATGGCTGTGCTTCAATCAGGAGTTTCTGTGGGACTTCTCTTGAAGACCCTTCCAGCCTGACTTACTGTGTGGGGCTGCAGTTCTTGAGACCAAAATGCAGCCAGTAGCTGAGGATTCCTTGTGTAGGCTAAACTGAAATACCTTCTTGGAAACATCCCTTCCTGAAAATGATTTGACTTAATAAATGTAGTGAAGTATTCACTGGAGTTAAACCTTCACTCTGATACCTCAGGGGAGTTTCTTACCCCTCTGCATGTGGTTGGAATGTTTTTTTCTGTTGAATGTTTTGATGGAAAGCTAAAGCCTCCAAACATAGGACTAAGTAAAGGCCCAGATCAGCTGAGGTGGTTGAGGCACCCAGCTGGAGGTGGCAGTTTCACATTCAAATCCACCTGTTCAATCTCTCTCATTGCTCTTTTGCTTGTTACTTCGTTTATTTGAGCTCTGCTGCAAGCCTGGAATTGAAGAGTTCAAGGGATGTGCATAAAGTAATGACTGGAAGGGAAATGCCATTTGTTGTAAATATAATAAAGGCAAATTCTAGTTCCAAACTGTGGCCCTTTGCTAAATGCCAGAGTTTCCCATGCTTATCCTTTTCCCATTGTTTTTGTAGAAAATGTGTAAAAGTAGCAGAGTTTGATGAAAACATGTGTTTGAATAACTAAATTGAAATAAGTTTCTAAAATAAGTGAGAATTGCAGTAAAGGTGTAAAAATAAGCCTTGATTGATGTTCTGGCCCATTATATTAAGATGTGTGCTTTAGCTTTGGCTAAGTCAGCCAAGTCTTAGAAAAGAAATTTCAAGTGGGTCAGGTCGTTGCTAAGTTATGTGAATTGGAGCTAACTTTGGCTTGTCTCATCTTAATGTGCTCGATCCAAACACAGATAATTAAAAAAGATTATTCTGAAGTTTCATAATATCGTTTAATCTCACATCTATACTTGTCATATAAATACAATGCCTGTCTTATTTTTATTCAAATAGCAATCCATCAAAATTGCCTTTTGACAGGATTTTGACTACTACTTATAGTAATAACTAATAGTTCTTTTTACTATTTCCCAGGGGGGAAGTAGTATGTATGTGTGTGGAGGAGGGGGGAAGGATAGAAATACTGAAAATCGTTTTCATTTTTACCTTTAAAATGAATCAGGAATTTTTAGATGCCTGTGAATTTTCATAAAAGGCAGCAATCTGGAAAGGCCATTTTGGTTTGCTTTTATTCTGTTCGTGGGTCATTAAAAGAAGGTATAGGGGCACTTTCAAAAATAAAGCTGAATCTTTAATTACTATTTGCAATAAATCTTTTTTTAAAAGATGAAATTATTGATACACAGTGCATTCAAAGAGCTTTTAATATATTTGTTCACTAGTAATAATGGGTTAAAAAAAAAATGTTGAAAAGACTGATTGCAAAACTAACAATAAATCAATTAAATGGGTCTGGTAATACATCTCATATCCACAGTGTGTGATGCTTAGTTTATGACATCTTAAGATCTCAAAAGTTGATTTATTTTTCTAGTAATCAGTGTTCTGATCCATTACTTTTTATAAGGTAGAGAGATGTCACTGTTTTTTTATGAATTATTTGTATTTAAAAATTGCACATCTGTCAATCGAGACAAAACCAAGGACTTCTTAAAACTTAGTGCCTTCGCTGTAGGTTTATTTCTGTACAGTGCTGGTGGTGCATATTATTATTCACTGAAATTTTTAATTGCAGTTTATAATTTGGGATTTTTTTGATTAATATGTAGCCTAAGAAAGTTTTTATTCCAGTCTGATCATCGTCTCACCACTCTTTATTGATGCACATCCAAGCTCAGACTATTTTGTATGAAGTTCTTAGACAGTTGCAGTAGTTACCAACTTTGTATCTGACTACAAACAAATCTGATTGTACAAACAACTTTGAAATCAAAAAGAGTTTTATCATTGAACATTGATGTGCTTTCATCTGTTTCTCTACTCAAAATTATTGATAACTCGCTGAATTCAGGTACATAAAGAGCTCCCAACACAACAAGGAGATTTAAAGAAAATAGTCAAAACCAAAACATTTGAGTGTACCTTGAAGCTCTCCCTGCTCAATTTGGGGAGAAAGAGTTAAAATGTATGGTTATGACTTTGTATTTTAATCAGTACAAAAATGGTAATTTAGGTTTTATTAGCCTTTTGTGGGACAGTAAATAGTAACACTGAGAGCTTTGCTAAAATTGTCTCATTTCTTGGCATCAGAATGTAAGCTCTGGGTATCCTGTGTGGTATTACAGCCTTTTCACCTGGGTGTCAGTGGCCTCTGTTAAACCAGAGCTGTGACCAGGGATGGGGTGGTGGATGGTGGCAGTGCTCCACAGCTCCCTGGGAAGGGAATGAGGTGTGTGGGCAGTTGTGCTGTGCTCTGGACACTGTGTGTCCCATGAATAGTGACTCAGCCAAATCCATTCTCAAGCCACTGCAGGAGAGCAGTGTGCTGTGTGTGCTTCAAGAAGTGCAGATGGAAACAGATGTGGGTTTGGTTTTTTTTAGTGTTTTGGGGTTTTGTTGGTTGGAATTTTTGTACATTCACTCAAAATAAAGTGATAAAGACACCTTAGATCTCTCAAATGATGGCGGTTCCAACAGATAATTACCTAGTATTGACTTTCACTTATCTCATTCTTTTTATTTTCTCCTGCACTCTGGTGTGCTTTGGGTATCTCCCTCTGCTGTCCATACATCCTGCTCTGTAAAACACAGGTGTGGAGCTTCTTGGCCTGCTGCACACCCAGTCCTGGGGTTTTAGTGGTACCTGATGGGAGGTTTTAATGTTGTTTTTTTTGGTTGTTGTTTGTTTGTTTGTTTTTTTGTTGTTTTGTTTTGTTTTTCTTAATTCTGGCTACAACATGTGGAGTATTGTGTGTTCTATATTTATATTGACCTCTTTGTGGTTTATTTAATTATGCTTTGGTGTTTTATAAACAGGGACAGGCTTGAAGCACTCCTCTGCTGTTTTCATGCTCAGAGTGTGCACTGTCAGGAAGGACTCTGCTTTATCAGGCAGATTCTTCCTAATGACAAGTTTATAAGCTGGAAATCCATATTTTACAAGGCAATTATTGTTTTGCTTTCAGTTTGGCTACAGGCTTGATATCAAACTGAAACTAGCAGAAAAACCAAAAATAAAAAAAAAAATGAGTGATTGGGTTCATCTGAGTGAAATGTGATTCTAATTTCTTACTGTTATGTTCAGATTCACTTGGGTATTTCCTTTTTGGAGTTTGCACTTTAATGATTTGCTCCTCACATAGTGAAAAGGAGTTTGTTGTGGTTTAGGCGGGAGGGTTTTTGTTTGGCTGGATTAAAAACAAAATAAGTGGAAAAAGGTAAAGTTAACTTAATATGGAAAGCATCAAAAGTAGTGCCACAGCGATTTTTCCAGTAAGCTTGGCACTCTTTGCTGAGTTTTGCACTATACAGCCATTAGTAGGCTGGTCAATGCATTGCTTTATGAGGCAATTATTTCAGCATACTCTATTCAAAATACACATTAGAACTTAACCTTCTGAATCCTGAAGTAGCATTTTTATCACCCAACATTAGAAAAGAGTTGGAGTCAGCAATTTCCCCTTTCTTTTTATGATCTGGTATCATTAATAAAGCATTGAGCTGGTAGCTTCTTACAATTCTCCAGGATAATTTGTGACACAAAAGGTGCTGCTGTGATACAGTTGTCTGTTGACTTATTCAATAGCAGGGGAAACATAGAAATTGTCTAAAAGTAAAAATGAGGAAGGGAGGGGAGAAAGAGCTCTTAAAACAAATGTACAACTGGTACACAGCATATTAGGCCTGCTGCTGCTGGATATGCACAAGTAGAAATGGGAAGTTAATATGGAATTTCTAATTAGGGTCACATACTAATGAACTCCCTCTTCATGTTAGTTTTATGCCGCTTCAGAAATTTTTTATCATATGCTTAAAAATTTATGGCTAGAAACATTAATGAAAATGAGGCGTGAATTGGAAATTGTGCTATTATGGAGATGAGTATGGCCACGGCCAGGCTGATTTCTAAGGAGGGATCCTTTTATTGCCATTTTTTTGAGGAATGAGAAATGATACAAGTAGAATTAATGACTAGACATATTCTTTGCCCTGGCATGGCTGGCGTTATTATATTTAAAGTTATAAAAGCTGGATTTAATAAAATTTTGAATTAATTATAAGGGGAATTTTAATCATAATTGGCAGTCGTCTGTAAGAAATAAAACTGTAAATCAGCAGAAGGGCAAAATTAATATAGTGAGGTGGTTATGCTTCCCTACACCTATACATGTGTGTATATTAAATATACATTATTAAATATATTTATGTGTAAGTACAGACATGCTCATACACCTATAGGTACAGTGAATATTTTAATGTAACTTGGTTGCTAAAGGCTATCTGCTTTCCTTCCTGCTTGACAACACAATTGCTCCTAAGTTCTGTGGATGAATGTGTGGGTATAAATTTTCCAGAAGTGGCATTTTTGTCTCTGGTATCTTGTAAAAATCAATTGTGCTCGCTATTTAAAGTGTCAAACCTGCAAATGCTACCTGTTGTATTGTTTCCTTCAGTCCCACTAAAATTATCATGCAGTCTTGTATAAAATATATTGAAAACACCTGGTAGTCTGTCTCATTGGAATTGCCTTTGGAAATAGTCTAGTAACTTTTGACAGTTGGGCTTTACAAGGATATTGATTTCACTGTGGTTTTATCATGGAAAAAAACTGATGAATGGTCAAAAGCTGAAAGTGATATAAAATCTGGTTTATAGTTTTTATATGAATCCATATAATAAAATAAAGTAGGTTTATAAAACATAGTAAGGTATGCCCTTGTGAAAACATTAGAGTTAAAACAGAATTTTGCAGCATTTTTGTGCCTTGGATTACTCGGGCTGGGGACACCAGAAATGTTTCCAGGCTTGTAATGGATGGACAAAGGAAGTAATGTTGTTATTGAAGACAATACCATATGTTGCTAATAATTATGTGATGTTTGGGAGAAGATAAGCTTGCATAGAGTACTGCTTTTGGATTTTAAACATTTCCTTTTGAAATATGTTATTAATACTGAACAGGAACCAATGTGAGAAAAATATTGTTTCCTCAGTCCAATAACAAGGAGAAATAGGCAGCAGAAACACAACTAACTGATTGGACATGTAACATGGGAAACAGGAATTACAATCTGGGCAAGAAATACCTTTCTGTACACCTGAGGAACTGAACAGGAGGGGCTAGAAACAATATTGGCCGTCTGTATTGCACCAGCAACAACAAAAGAAAATAAGAAAAATATAGGAAACTGAATTGATTTCTTTCTGGAGGAAGTAATTACTTCACTGGTCAATTAAATATAAACACGATGAGAAGGTGTTGAAGTGGAAACACGTGTGTCAGTGCTGCAGAACAGGGAATTCTGTGTGTACAGAATGGCCTGAGGGCTGGAGGTACACCTTCATCTCCAGCCCAGCTGGGTCTGTCCTGCAAGGAGGGGCAGGGAGATGGTGAGGGGCTCTTTCTGGATCTCAGTAAAAGAGGTCTGGAAAGAAGTGGCTTAATAAAATAACTGGTTTAATTAGAGAGAACAAAAAGAAGAATAGCAATAGGGAGTAAATCATGAGGTGGGGACCCTACACTGGTGTAGGATTGGATGGGAGTTCCCCAAGGTGTTGGCTGTGGAGGGATTTTCCTCCTTTTTTTGGTCACTTTCTTTTGCATTGTTTTCTGACAAAACCCAGCCGTCTGAAAGGTGTTTGCAGGAGCTCTTGCTGCCCTGCAGGGGAGAGGCAGGGCCAGGCTCCTGGGGAGAGCTGCCCACAGGGCTGGAGCAGGCTGTGCAGGGGACAGCCCAGGTGTCACAGGCTGCTCAGGTGGGCACTTCCCTGGCTCACCAATGCTTGGCTGTGCAGGGATCACTGACTGGTAAAGGCAAATGGCCTCAGATAACTCTCCTGCAGAGCTGGGTGGATGTGATGGAATGAGAGCCATCACCAGGCTGCTTCTGACAATTCAGCCAGTGCTGACCAATTGCCGCTGCAGAGCTGATGTCCTGCCCCTTAAGATATGTCACCAGTGCAAACTGTTATGGAGGTGGAAAAAAAAAAAGGAAAAAATTAAAATCAAGATTTGCATATCCTGGATTAGTGAAACCTGAATTAAAACTGGCACCTGTGGATTTTGTTAAAAAATACCTTTTGCACAGTTCTCTAAATGATCTTTCATTGTGCATTAAAGAAGCTATGTCAACTTCAGCTAGGATACCTCGAGGAAAGGGAAGGTTATCCCAGAGATCCATGTCCAGGCTTGGGTGTTGTGCTTGAGAAATGTTGGACCAGTGGAGAGAATTCAGAGCAGCACAGCGAGCACGAGCAGAACATATCCTGCAAAGTAGGATGTGAGGAAAAAGTGAACCTGACATTGTCTCCTTGCTTTCCCCAGTCACTCAGTAATTCTCTCGTCCTTCCCATCTCTCATGTCTTTGAGCAGAACAATTATTTCCTGTTCTGTACTCCCTTTTATGAGAACTTCTAGTTGGCCCTAAGGCTTCTGAGGTGCATTTTCATTAAAGAAGGTGCAGCCAGGAGGTTTGCTGAAGGTTGCCAATGGAACTCAAGTCTCCAGAGTTTGAGTAGTAGAGTTATCACTGAACCTTTCTTCTTCAATAAGAATATAAGAGAAGACACGAACTATAAATGGTGGGGAGAAAAGGAAGTTTCCTTACTCCAAGTTAAAGGTCAATCTTCATTCTTGGAAGAGTGATGAGCAGAATTGTCCAGCAGGTACAATTGCAAATGGAAAACGGAACAATTCCCTTGCAAACTCCTCTTTCCTTCTGGTGCTGTTTTTCACTCTGAGCACTCACATGGGCACAGCCATGGTTTATGAAGTCAGGAAATGTAATTGGAGCTAGCAAATGAACGTAGGATTGAGCTGTTTGTGTGAGCTCCAGTGTCCAGGTGTGGAGTGTGCACTCAAGAGCTCCATGGAAGGGCACTGGATCCCAGCCCTCATTCCCCTTGCATCACGAGCAAGTTTTTGGGACTGTGACAGTCATTTGCATAATAGTACTTTGACAGTGCTTTAATAGCATCAGTTCTTTGGGTTTACAAGTGTAAAACTTGCACTTGGTCACAGGAGCAGACAAACCATTGCTATCATTGTCTTGCACTGCACAGCTTTGTGGACAGGTTACCTTTGCTTGGTAAGGAATTCCAGCAGTTGGATTGCTTTATCTTAAAAGTCCTGACTGTGATGAAAAGAGAAAAATAAACCTGCATGGGGCAAAATGTTTGAGATTTGATAGAGAAGTAAAATGAAGCATTGGGACTTACATGTACAAGAATTTTGTGCTGTGGCTTTATTTGTTACAAACCAAAAGTATTGGATACTTGCCACCCAGAAGAAAAATGTATATCCTGAAAGATAGTGAAAGAGAAATATTAATAAAGGTTGATATATAATACAGTTGAAAATAATGAAATGTTGAAAGGGTATTGCAATTTGATTTTTGAGAAGATGGTTAGAAAAGAAAAATTCTATTCAGTTTTTATTAATAATTTCATACTCATTTTAATTAGAAATGTCATAATTCAATAGACAAAACATATTTTATAAAGCAAACTTGATCCTGACTTAGGAAGTACAGTAGCTGTGTACTTTAAATCATATGTGTTTTTAAAGAAAAAATAAGATGCTGCCTGATATGTCTCATGAATAGTGTTTTATCTTGTATTCAGCTTTTGGGTGAATGTTTCTTCTCGGCATTTTAGAGTCAGGGCTGTTTGAAATTCAAAAGGATGTGATAACTGTGGTGAACATGATGAAGTGTGCTGGTTTTGAGTTTGTAATTGCCAGTGGGAAGCATCCACTGACTCCTCTCTGCTCAGAGGGAACGTGGAGGAGAGATCACAGTGTGGGTGCAATGGGAAGGAATGATAATTTACCTTGCCAAAATGAGCTAACAGAATTGAGACAGGGCACTCTCATTCTGAACTGTGAGAATTACCCTTCTTTTAATTAGTGCTATTACAATATTGCTGGCATTAACTGATTTTTCAAAAATACTTTTCTAATTGAACTTGATTTTTAACATTGCTTCTACCTTCTATGCTCCATGAAGACATTTTTGCTCATAATTTCAACAAAACACTTTAGGAATCTCAGCCACTTATAAATGCTGCAATGAAAAGCTGAAGAAAGTTGATGTGAGAACATTACAGCACATCACTAGATGGGGTAACTTAATAGGATTGCTACTAGCAAGCTTCCTCTTAATGTCTTTTACAAACTATGGTTTATTATATCAAACTGCTGCTATAAGAAGTACAGAATTAAAGAGAATGAATTAGACATAAAGGGGGAAAGAAAATCTTACAGAACTTATGGCCCATCTGAGGTTTATTTTGCATGTTTTAATTTTGTTACAATAAATAATTGCAAAAAAATTTAATTGTATATGTTTGTAGCATAAACGTATAATAAAAAAATGGGAGTGTAACTTTAAAACAGTCATCAGCTGTAAATGCAGTCGTTAGTCCACACATCTCACTACATAACTGATGCTAGTTGGCTTTTTGTAAACTACAGAATTGTGCTGCAGCTGTGATGTTCTCTGAGGCAGGAAGGAGCTGGGAGTCCTGGCCAGGTGAGGCACCAGCAGCAGATCAAGGTGAGGGTTTGGTGTGGGCCAGCCCAGGGTTCTTGCTGTTACAAAGATGGATTGCCCAGCTCCTGGCTTTATTGTGCTGTTCAGAGATACAGTGATGTTGCAGTTTTGATTCTGCAGCACGAGTCAGGGCTGGGCAAATGTGACAACATCTTGAGGCATCCTGGTATTTTCTTTTAGTGTAAGTTAATTTTTTCTCAATTATTGTCTTCCCATTTGACGGGTCTGTAGGATGGAGAAATTGCCTTTTTCAGACCCAAGTTGGACTGGGGAGGAGAGTGAGGAGCTGGGAGCTCATCAGTATCACTGACACAGTCATGATTATGCAGTCCACAGACCCTAAACTGTATTTCTTCCCCAAGTCATGCTTGAGTAGTTATGATTTCCATTATCTGAAAACTAATGGGTTAAAATGTCTTTCATGATTTTTTTTTTTAATGAGAATTATTTGAAATCAAAATTATTTTCAACCTAGACTGGTCATTTATTGTTGTACTATTTTGTTTTTTTTTTTAGCACCTAACACATACGAGAGTACATGGATTTATGCTATATAGCAGTCAGATAAAAATACACAGAAAATATGTTGTAGAAGAGCAGTTTGTTGGCTGGTGTTGTGCTTCAGTGGAACATACACAGGACATTTTAAGTGTATGCTGGCCTATCTCACTACAAGCCTAAAGACACCACATACTGAGTGACTCATTCTTTTATAATTCAAAGTCAAGCTACTGTAGTGCACCAGTAGATTTTTTTTTTAGGCTCATATTAAATAATGAATTTTCACAGTGCATGCCATAAAGTGAATTGGCAGGTTTGTGAGTGATTGGACTGTAAATCTGAAATGAGACTCACTTCGTCACAGTTTCACTTCTTCCCACCAACTGTTCAGATGCCTCAGGTGCCAGAAAGGATTAGAAAACCCTGTGAGAAGGGATGGCAGTTCTGCTGAGGATGGGGAAAATGCAACACTTTTTTTCTGCTTTTAACTGAACATGGTGAGCACAGTATGAAACTTTACATTTTACAGTCTTTAGCCTGGGCCATAAGATGATTCTATTACAATGCATCACTTACCTTTACGTTTATAATCAGGGCTAATGCTATAAAGTTACATCCTGCAGGTGTTTAACCCTGTTTTCAAGCATTGCTTTTTGTTATACCTTGAGATATGAAACATAACCAAGTAGTACACAGTGACAAAAGAATTTAAAGCAGTGGTATAACTTGAACATTACTTTTTTTGATTCTCTGATACAAGTACAATTTTACAATAAAAGTCATGTTTTAAAACCCCTCCCTTTGTTAGCCATAAACTCATTTTATGTTCCCAAAGGCATTGCAGGGAATGCTGTCATGAAATGCCCAGCAGGAGTGAGCTGACTGTGGCTCTTGGAGCCTCCTAATCCTGGGACATGACAGGGTTGCTGTGCTTTGGTTAATAAAGGAACTGCCACTGCCTTTATTAAGGCCCCCAAAGTTTAAGTTTCCTTAACAAAGTTTTGTTGTGCTGAAAGAACTCAGAGCAAACCAGCCTTTGTCATAAACTGATCAGCTCCAGGCAGAGATTCCCTGTGCAGGTAATTCTCTATGCACTGTTGATTTTGGAAGGCAAGAGGAGTTTTGCTGGGAGTGGGTGGATTAGCTATAGGATGTTTAATCTGGGTCCTTAGCCTAAACTGAACTGACAAAATGCCTAAACCCAGGAGAGCAGCATTTGACCCTTATGAAGATGTGTAGGTTTAGTATTAAAATAATGCAAAATCAAACCATGAGAGTCAAACTCCTTTTCACCACAGGCTCACTGAGTTTTTCCTGGCGCTTTTGGGGTGTCCAGTGAATCAGGCCCTGACTGACAGACTCTTGCCATTGCTCTTGATTGGGGTCAAATGGATTTTTTTTTTTTTTTTTTTTTTTTTTTTTTTTTTGGGTTGGGGGGCGAATGATGGGGACAA
>VXBI01014343.1:1431052-1443366 GCA_013397375.1 Toxostoma redivivum
AAAAAAAAAAAAGTATAAAATTGAATCTTGGCAGGGATTTTCAGTGGCTGCAAGTTGTGCTCAGAGCAAGTGCAGGCACCAGGTGAGTCAAGAGAGTGACAGTCCCTTATGAGGCTGTGGAGTTGAAAGATAAAAATCATCTGGTTTGTCATGTCCTGAAAAGGCAATGGTACAAAGTGCAAAATGAATTTTGGGAACTGGCTCTAAGCTAGTGAAAGAGTCACCAGTGTAAATGGCAATGGTTTGGCTTTGCTCTCCAGTTAGAAAGATGAGACTCCACTTGGGATAACGTGGTAAACTTGAAGGGTTGTTGGTTATAAAAGCAATGGTTGTGTTTTCTCCAATTTTTTTAGTGCTGAACCTGTAATTGATGTTACCAATTTCAGCTAGAAAGTACTTTAGTCAAAGAGAAAAAAGGTGTTGTAAAGGAATGCAAATCCCTTAAAACACCTGAAGTGTTTTGTTTCTTTGGTGTTTTTTTTTTTTTTTTCTTTGTTTTGACCAGTGTTTCTGCAGCACGGAATGATGTCCTCATGATACCTTTAACCTTTTTGTTCACCCCTACAGTTGAAAAGATTCCTATAAGTATTGTGATTGTTTTAATCATAATTTATTACAGTTCTACTGAGAACCTATGAAATAACACTGTTTTTCCTGCTCAATTTAGATAAAAAAGCAATCACTCTCAGCACTAAAACATAAAATAGAAATGGAACATAATATAGAAATGAAAAAATAAAGGGTGTGGTCCTTTAAAATGTTAAATACATGAAACCATGGAAACATTAGGAGCAGGAGTGAAAGGTGGGAAGAAAATGTTTAGGAATTTCAGTTAATGAGTTAATGAGGGCCATGGCAGAGCTTCAGAAACATCACTGGGTGCTGCTGGGTCAGCCTAGGCTTTCCCAAAACTTCATCCTGTCCTCTGCCCTGGTGTGCTCCAGCCTCCCCAGCAAACCCCAGCCACACCCCAACACGGAGCTTTTCCTCCTGCTGCCACACAACGTGAGCTCAGACTGACAATAGAGCATCACTGAAATTAGCATTTGCTAATCTGAAAGTTATAAATTGTATCTGTTATGAAATGGACAAAAACACTATCTAATTAGTCCACTGCTTTAAAAATTAAATACCTATAATAGTATGTGAAATTTTTGTTTGCCTGATAGATTGGTTTTGCAGTTGCAGCAAAATAATCCAATTAAGTCTTAGAATTTATTTTTTTTTCTTTCCTTCCCAAGTTAGCCTACCACATTAATAATCTGTGTGTGTACCAATTTTATTCCTCCTTTCTGTACAAATACAATTTTAATTGCAAATGACAAATTGTTTGGTGCACATATTGATGGCTTCCCAGCGTGTTACATGCTTGGGGTTTATGAAGCCTTTAATATGGTTTCTTGTTGACACTTCTAAGTCCTCAGTTTCACAGTTACATGTTAGGGACCTGGTTGATATATTTGCTTATAAATATATAATGCAACAGTATATCCTTAAAAATGAAACATAGGCTAATTTTGGAATTTTCTTTATATCCTCTTTCTAAAAATATAAATGAATGATTTCATCCATTTATGAGAATAAAACCAAATCCCAGCCAGATTCAGTAAGAGGAGGATGTTCAGGTTACAAGGCAGGAGGGCAGATGTCAGTGCAGGATGTCTGAAGTGCAGCTGTGTCACTGAGAGCCCTCGTTAGTGTTTGTCTGCAGCCCCAATTTCCTGCGTGCACTGAGGCACGGGTGCAGTGGGCAGCTGGGAGGCTGCAGTTGGATTGCTGCAGTTCTGGCTGCAGGGGGGGGCTGTGCAGTGGTGGGTGCTGCAGTGTGTGCCACAGCACTGTGTGCAATTGTGGGGCTGCAGTGGGTGCCACAGCAGTGTGTGCAATTGTGTGGGTGCATTGGGGGCTGCAGTGGTGGGGGCTGCAGTGGGTGCCACAGCAGTGTGTGCAGTGGTGGATGCATTGGGTGCTGCAGTTGTGGTGCTGCAGTTGTGGTGCTGCAGTGGTGGGTGCTGCAGTGGTGGGTGCATGGGGTGCTGCAGTTCTGTGTGCGGGGATGGACTGTGCAGCGGGGTGCTGCAGTGGTGTGTGCCTCAATGGTGTGTGCAGTTGTGGGTGCAGCAGGTGCTGCAGTTGTGTGTGCAGCTATGTGAGCACTGGGTGCTGCAGTTGTGTATGCAGTTTTGGGTGCAGTGGGTGCTGCAGCAGTGTGTGCACTCGTGTCTGCATTCGGGGCTGCAGTTTTGTGTGCAGTGGGGCTGCCCTCAGTGTTTCCCGTTCCCACCCCACTCCCGTGGCTTTGGCTGCAGCCCAGAGCTGTGGGCGCAGGGGCTGCAGGTGCCGTAAATCCGCTGCAGGTGCCCTGTGGCTGCCGTGGGCTGCAGGAACGCCTGGGAATGGTGGCAGAGCAACGCTGCCTCTTCCCAGCAAACCTCCCAGGGACTAAATTAATGGATCCCATATTGTATTGATTGTGGCCAATAAGTGCCTAAATGATTTGATGCAAGGCAGAGGGATTATGAAGGGAAGAGGGAAGAGGCAGCTTGAAAGAAATATGCGGTTTAATTACAGGATGAATTTCGCCAATCTACCTCCCCCTAGGAATTTAACAAATAGGCCTAAGTGCACTTAGCTGTTCTTGACATCTGTTGAAATGATATCTGCCCATGATGAGGGAATCATGGGAATTGGTCTGAGGGTATTGTCAGGATCAGTGAGCCACAGGAAACTGCTTCTCTGGCTGCAAAATTAGACGACAGAAAAGCCTGCATTAGCAGTTTTAGGTCAAGCTGTAATGATTACAATTTCCATAACAGAATTCTGCTTTTTGATTGAATGACACAGGCTCTGTCTTTAGAAAGATGCTAAGTAAATATTTATCATGGTGTTGAAACATAAGCAATGAAATATACATATAAGCCGGAATCAAAATCAATTCCTGGGGCTGGTGTTGGTGGAAACTTGATCTATGACTTTCAAGAGAAATGTCCAGGTTTATACCTCTTTTTATGATGTGCTATGACATGTTATGAAACTCAGAATCTCTTAGGTAAACAATGGAGAGGGCATAAAGCCCAGGGAACACAAAAACTGGAGCTTCAGCTTAAATTCTCTAGGAAGACAAGCATGGTGAAGAGTGATGTTGTGTATTTGCTCATTTTGATTACATCTATAATTCAGCAGGAAGTGTGTGTTGCTTAACGCTTTCTACTGCATTTTATAGTATTTATACTATACCTCTGCACCAGAGAACCTGGCAATACCTTTTAAGTCCTCAGAGACATAAGTTTCTTTGCATTATTTGAAAGCTGTGTTTTCTCATGCTTGGAGCATTTATGTGTATTATCTCATAAATTACTTGTCATTTCCTTTGAAAAAGTAATGAACATGTATTTGAGGAGGTAAAACAGAAAGTGTGTGTGCGTGTATCATGTTATGTGAGCTGCCTGTGCCTCACTGCCTGCCTGTGTGTGCATTCTGACTCTGCCTTTTGCCCATGCAAGAACTAAAAATCCACAAGATTAGGCCCAGGGAGGGGATTGTTTCTTCTGTATATGATGGCGGCAGTGTTCTTTTTCTGTGATTTCCATGCAAAATTTGAAAGCACAAATATATGATTTGTTCATTTTACTGTAAAAGACAAGTAAGGACTTATGGATATATAAAATGTTTATTGTTAGGGGTTTTTAGAGATGGAGTAATTGAGGATGGAATTTTAGTTTGTGTAGCCATGCAGTGTTTTCCTGGAAATTACTTTGAATTCACGTCCATCTAAATTCCTGATGCCCTTCCCTGTTTTACTGCAACGATGTTAACTGGGCAAACACATCCCAAACATGGTAAATCACAGCAATGTTAAAAATTTAGTATTCTGGTTGGCTTTTTTTTTTTTCTTGTTAAGTTCCTGAAAGTACATTTGCATTAGTGAGCCACAAAAATACAGACAGCAGCAGAGAATGACACACAAGTTTTGCATTTCTGCTCTAAGAGCCCCTCTGACCCCCAGGGATTTGTGTTTGTGTGAGGAGTTGGGCTCAGCCTCCCCTGGTGCTCATGGAGAGTTTTATCAAGCTGAGCTTTTCTGTGCAAGCAAACCTGCAGGGATCTCTGCAGTACCAGCAGGCCTGAGTGTAGCCATCAGTTCTTGGAAAGGGAATTAGTTCAGAAAAGCAGAAGATGTTTGAAAGTCTGACAAGGCTCCAATAGGCTACACTAATGTCAGAACCTAAACATTTGAGTATCCATTTTGCCCAGCAGACTGAACCATTTGGTAACCATATAGAAAAAACAAAGCTGGTTCTCGCTTGAAAAATACAAAAAAAACCCCCAAATTAGCATGTTTTCCTCTAAGACTGAACTTGTAGTTACAAATTAAAAATTCATGATTAATCTTTTAGTTGCAAGATTTAGGAGATTTCTTTCCAATATCCTTTAAAATATGGTGTGATATAAAATAAAACCCCAAATATCTGAGAAATTATAAAGTATTTGCACACTAAGCATAATTATTACCTTACTTTTAGAGTTGTCTTTATTTGATATCTCATTGCCAACTTTCCTGAAACAGAGAATTTCTGTGCTTAGTGTATATCTTTTGGTAATAGGATTAAATAGAATGTTGATTTGTTTCCCTTTGCAGCTAAAATATGGAAGTCTTTTTAACAGAAATAAAATAGGGTTTTTTTCTCCATAAGTACCCAACATATTAAATTGTAATGTATTTATAATAACCAGGTAGGTTTTTTTCACTTTTACATGAATATGAGCTCTCTGCCATAGTGTATTCTATCTCAGAGCAACTTCAAAACCACTGTGGTGTCATATGCACTTATCTAGACTAAAATTCTCTAGGCCAAGTTTGTTCAAATCTCGTACCCATAATTAGGCATCTAAATATAATGGCCTGGTTCTTGGAAGATGTGAGCACTTTTAGGTGTAGTGACTTGCTAAGATTTGCTGTGCTCTGCATTTCTAAATCCAGGCCATATATGTAGGCAGCCTAAATATAGATTCATGAACTAATTTAAGACTTAAACAGACTTCAAATGATTTGGCATGTTTCTCAGTTCATGTTATTCCTGGTGGAGAAAACCTGTGATTCCAGCAGTGATCCTTGTCTGCCTGGCACTGATGGGAAAGGGCTGCTCCTGGGTTTTCAAAGTGCTTTTGAAAGCTCTGTAACAGCTCAATGTTGTATTGTATTATCCCTGTTTAAGGCACAATTTCTGCCCTTTATATTCCAAATTTCCTAAGAATGTAATGGAAAATTGTTTAGGTGGAGCCCTTTCAGTGGGGCTGAATTATGTATGGATAATGTGAAATGTCTGCTCTCTTCAAAGCCAGGATGTTTAAGGGAACACAGCACTTGCTTTGAATAAAATTCATTTTATATTTAACAGAGCATTTCCACCTGTCAAACAGCGTGTTTCTTTTTGTTCTGTGTTGGGGGTATTTTCAGGGCTTACAGAAAAAATGGTTCAGTGGTTGTTTTGCTTTCTGAATAGGAATAAATTGTAAAAAGAGTTCAGTTATAACTGGTTTTTATTCATAAATTTAGGTTTTTCAAGACAAAACAAGATATTTGAAAATGTGGTATCACTGTCACAAAGTCACAGTGTAATTGTCACTGCTAATACCTTGTAGTTCTCACCAGTCCTGGCTTTGGCAACCAGATGAGAGAGAGTGATGAAAAAAAGCAATTATTCTTCATTTAATGAGGGCATTGTGTGTGCAAACCAGTCCAGAAAGTCCAAACTCTAATTTGAATGTATTCATTAACATCCTTTACTCTTTGTCCAACTTTCAGTTGATTTTCTAATATTTAAATTTCCCGTCTTTTGTTAATTGAGGCTTCTTATAATGGAGAAGAGGCTGGGATGTAGAATGAACCTATAATAGTGAACCAGCATTAACATCGTTCTTTCAAGTTTCAGGTTGATTTAGTTTGGCGATTTTTTTTTTGTTTGTTTGTTTTTCTGGTTTGCTGGGGCTCGCTCTTTTTTTTTTTTCAAAATCACATTATTTTTATGGACATTAAAAAGTACAGGCATTGATCTGGGTACATTCTGTAGCAGACTGAGAAAAGACACATTTACAAAGAATATTCAGAAGTATATTACTGCACTTTTATGTGTAGTTGTGTTTTATTAGGAAGTGACAGTAACTATTCTTCTCTGAAAAGAAAATTTTCAAAAATGGATAGCAATGTTTGTGACACAGGGTAACAAAAGAATGGTGTTAAGCAAATATTGTGGTTCACTGTTTCTCCTAATGCCCCATCATTTCATTCTCCCTCTCACTGTGAAGGGATTTTCTTGCACACTTCTTTACCCTCTGAAAGAAGAGTAAGGTTTAAAAAGCATTTAGAGCGATCATGGTGTTAGAAGAATATCAACAATCAAGTTGTTAACATATTTCCACATCTCATGAACCTGCTGTCAGTCTAAATAAGGAATGAAAAGTCTTGCACTTATATGAAATCTCTGCAATTCCTTGGAAGCTCAGTATTTTCAGCACTCAGCTTTTAGACTGACTGCTGCTGAGCCAACTCAAGAGTGTGTTGTTGGTTTTGTTTTTTTTTTGAAGAAAATTCTTTCCAGTGATGAATTTAGTTACTTTCTTGCCCCCTCTTTTTTTCATGTGACGTGAGTCATTCATAAACACTTTGTGGTTTAGGCAGCAAGGTGGGAGCAGGAGTATCTAAAGAAAAAGAAAAAAAAGAAAACAACACCAAGAAAATGTGTAGCCAGAATGACAAATCCTTAGGCACAGCTATAAAACATACAGATCAGTAGCACAGAGCCATAAGAATATATTGACTGTGGCTCAAACTCATCAGAAGATTGATCAATCCAGCTGACTTGCATTAATTGTGAAATAGAAAGAACGCCGCGATCAATGATAGGCATGAAAGTGCAGCGGTAATGATGCCACATCCAGCTAATCCAATAATGGAGAACCTGATGGATAGCATATTGGAATTCCACTGCTCGGGCCCCTGTCACAATAAAGTATATCCTGCAATTATGGGGAAAAATCGAGCAGGCAGCAGTGGAGGCAGCCTAATGGGGCAGTGCTGCAGTCGTTTTCCTGATTAAACACCACGTGAAGTGCCACTCAAACACTGGCTGCAAAGGGAAACCCTCACATTCATGTGTATTCTAATCAAAGCAAACTGGGGATATTGTGATGTGTGCAAGATCTCCAGTTAGCTGTGGGCATTTAAGCACTGGTCACTGGTCTCTCACTGTTGGCCACAAGGAGAAAAGACCGTTGCTGAGTTGTGAGCCACCAGCCACCTGTGCTGCAAATCTCTTTGGTTTTAGAAAGGCTTAAAGAGCTGGTGGGAAAAATAATACTTCTAACAGACCCATGGAGAATTCAAATTTAGTCAACTTCTGTCCATGTTTGCCTGTGGTTACTGCTTTCAGTGTCAGATGTTGATTGAAGGAAGAATAAATTTTTAGTAATATAAATACAGCCAGACCTGTGGCTATAGTTTAGATTCACTTATAAAATCAACCTGAATCCTCTCCAAAATTCAGCATCTGTCACATTGAGGACTAAGTCTTTCAGGTCTTATTAAAGTATTGACTTTTCTACTATTACTTTGATACTGATACTTCATTTTTATCATGAAGTTTATCTCTGTGAGCCTGCTCACTGTCATTTTGACTCGACTTTGCTGTTGGCTTGGCTTTGTAAGACCCAGCTTTGTGTGGAGGATGGCAGGAGGCTGCAGGGTCCATGCAGGAGCCCCTTGGCAGTGGCTGTTTAAGGAAGGTGAGTCCTGCTCTCCTGTATCACCTTGGGGCACCTGCTGTGCTTGGAAAGGACCACTGTGAACTGCAGAGGAGCCATGACTGGTTTTTTTCACCTTATCCCTTGTCAGAATAATTTCTCAGTTATTTGGTTCTGTTGGGGGGTATAAATGCCTGATCTTGGAGCTGCTCAGCATTCAGGGTGTCCAAGGGCTGATGTTTCTGGGGGTTTGAGCAATCAAAGGGGGAAATGGATGCTGCCTCAGCACTGAGGAAGAACCTGGATCCATCTATGGATCACTCTGCTTTGCCTTCTGGAAATCATTGACTGCTTTCATTCCAGTTCTGGATGGGGATTTTTATGTTTCAGCTGTAGAAATTTGCCACTTTTCAGATAAAACTTTTTTTTTTCCTAAATTGAACTGAGGTTTTGACACTTCACAGATCTTGAAACTCTTCAGTAGAACCTGGCTCTATTTCTATGAGCAAATATAGGGGGTTTTTCCTGAATAAAATCGCTTTCTGCTCTCACTGGGCTTTCTTCCTTTGAATAAGTTGTTGAGGCAGAGAAGTGTGGGGACAATTATTTAAGCAAATAGCAAGCAAACTAAAATATTCCTGTTCCTGTTAAAGTGTGCTGGTAACAAGTGCTATGACACATTAGCAGCTCTGCATGCCTTGCTGAAGCCTCTTTGCCTCTGGAGCATCCAGCTGGGCATGTGTGAGCAGGAATTGTCCAGCCACCCCAGCCTAATGCTCTGCTCTAGAAAAGCCAGCACTTGGAGGCTGCAGCTCACATTTTCTGTTTGTCTTTTCGTGCAGTGTAATTTTCTTAGTGGGGAAACGATCAGCCAGTGTTTGTATGGGGCTTTTCTTCTTCCTCCCTAGCATTGATTATACCTGTGAGGACTGAAGGGACAAAAGAAACAAGACTCCTTCCATGGTTACAATGTGAATGCAGGGATGAAATTTAGGAGATAATTTATCCTAAGGGTTCTAAGTATTCCAAAGTGTTTGTTTCAATAGAAGAAATTAATTAAATATTAGATTAATAAGTGATCAATAAGTCCTGAAATGGTTTTCAGGCTGCTTGAGTGAGCTGACAACAAAGACTGTATCTTTCTGTTGCTTTGCAAGTTGAAAATAGAATTCATGTTCTTTGAGGCCTTTTCCTTTAAAAGTATCAAAATATAAATTGACCAAGTTGTGAATGTAATACCACCATCCTGGGTGTTAACAGCATCTCTTTCTGTGAGAATGGCCTGGTACAGTGTGTGTTTTCTAAACCTATTTTTGATTGTGTGAAGTGTTAACAGTTCACTTTACACCTCCCATCATAGGAGTAATAATAAACAGAAAGTGAATTCAGACTGTGATGGTAGCTAATTGCTGTGGAACAAACCCTTGCCTTCTCCAAGACTTTGTTCATTTTTTTTTGGCCACTAGGGAGTAATTTTAATACATGAAAACTGTATTCAAGTTATGTCTCAGCAGTAAATGAGATCTGCTTACTTCTTTCCAGAACAATTAATTTCAAACCAGCCTATGTTAAAGAAAGTACTGAGCAGTGTGTTTTATAATTGCTGGAGAGCTGTACATGCAATATTAGAATAGAAATATTGGGTTTCTTTTCAAGTTTTGAATAATCCCAGTAGACTTGCAAGCTGCTATGAATAATTCTGTAAAGTCTAAGTGAAAGAGTTCAGATATTTTCCCTCCTCTCTTTGAGATTACTGTGGTTATTTGAAGCAAAAAGGCAAAACACCTCAATATTATGGCAAATGGAAACACTTTGTTAAGACCGAAGTAGTAATGGATAGCCTGAAGGCATTGGTCGAGACAAACTGACTCCAGCAATTTTTTTTTTTTTTTTTTCCTCTCAAATAAGTTGTTAGATGCTACCAGTCATCTGTGAAGTTGCACCACGGTATCTTCATAACAGAGGAACATCTGTGGACGCTTAACTTGGCCACCAGCAGTTTAACATCCTTTCATAGGTGTGTAAATCGTCACAGACATTCCTGAACACGCACAGGACAAGCAGGAGTGGCTGTCAGAGGGCAGAGCTAGGTTAGATTTAAGGAAGGAATTGTTCCCTGGCAGGGTGGGCAGCCCTGGCACAGGGTGCCAGAGAAGCTGTGGCTGCCCCTGGATCCCTGGCAGTGTCCAAGGTTGGACACTGGGGCTTGGAGCAGCCTGGGATGGTGGAAGGTGTCCCTGACCATGGGGTGGGACTGGGTGATCTATTTGTGGTACCTGCAGTGAAGTATCTTTGGGCCTCTATCATACACTTTTTTTTGTTGTTGTTGTTGTTTTGTTTTGTTTTTTGGGGGGGTTTTGGGGGGCGGGGTTTGGGTTTTTCTGTGGGTTTTTGGGTTTTTTCTTTATTTTTTCATTTTTCACGAAGAAATAAAACCTAGTGCATGGCACATAGAACTGGGCAGGTGAAGAGCCATGCTTTTTCCATGGGAATTTGGTTATTCCATGGAAGTGCACTGGCAAGGTGCTGCTGCCTCTGCTTGCCTTGCACAGTGCTATTGCCTTGGCTGATTTCTATTTGTGCTCTTGAACTATAACTGGTAATGCAGACGATGACCCTGGAAGGTCTTACAAACTTGCAAGTGCTTGAAAAGGTGTTAATGCTTTTCCCCAGGAAAAGAGAGTGGGATTTTAACCTCCTCCAAAGGGTTGTTTCATCTATAATTAGCAGAAGCAAGATCATACAAATACAGAAATCGGTGAGCTAATTGCACTAGTCTGGCAATGGGGGACTCTACTGGGATCAATTAACATGATCTAGATATTAAAGGAAAGCACAATGTTCCCTCTTTTTTCCCCTCCTATGATTTGCCACATTTGTCTCTTAAATACAGACTCTTGCAAGGTAAGAAAAGAAAGGGTTGGCTTTTATATATTTATTTACTAATATTTCCAGTCATCACGAGGATCTTCAGTTCTGCTGACATCCTGTTTGTTTCTTTTACAGCTAAGGCCAAGAGTCAGGTACAGCTGGGTACCACTGGGAAGGGTTGCTGACTGGTGGTCCAAGTTTTTTGGTATTTAACAGCAGAATTGCTCTCATGTTGAAACAGGCCCTAATTCTTAAGCTCAGTACAGTCTGGTACATATCTGTGGGAGTTTTGCACTATTTGTATTGTGGGATGCCCTTAGACCTAAACATAGGTGGTTAAAATACCTTTTTTCCACTGGTATTGTACCTGATATTGCAACATATATGTGGCTATGTTTTACTGGCAGTCACAGGGGAAGAATATCAGCTTTTTGAAACCTGTAAATACTGGGAAATCATGTCAAGCTTTCCAGCAGTGATGCATTAATATTTGAAATGTTCTGTGCTTTTTTTCCATCTCATTACAGCCATGCATGTGGCATTTCTCAGCTGTGGGCAGGGACAGGAGCTGCCATGGGCTGTGTGGGGCTGGGACAACGGGGACAGGAGCTGCCATGGGCTGTGTGGGGCTGGGACAGAGGGACAGGAGCTGCCATGGGCTGTGTGGGGCTGGGACAACGGGGACAGGAGCTGCCATGGGCTGTGTGGGGCCGGGACAGAGGGACAGGAGCTGCTATGGGCTGTGTGGGGCCGGGACAGAGGGACAGGAGCTGCCATGGGCTGTGTGGGGCCGGGACAGAGGGACAGGAGCTGCCATGGGCTGTGTGGGACAGCAGGAATTACAGCTCTGCAATATGTGAGCTCAGAGTGCTCATTAGGGGAGCAAAGACAAGCTTGGAGCACTTGGTGCTGGGCTGAAACTCACTGCAGCTCTGCTAGAACCCAGTGCTTGATATTCTGCCTAAAATCAGTTTAGTTCTTGTTGGAAGTGACAGGGTGCCAACAGTCCATTCAGGAGAACATTTACTGCTTTTAGGGAGATTTAATCTGTGCTGTCCTGATCCAGAGTGGGGTGGTTCAGCTTACTAAGAGCTGACTACCAAGGCTCAGCAGGAAGGGGAATTTCTCACCTGGCTGGCAATCACTATTCATGTGTTCCTCCTTGCCTCTGAACAATAGAGGAAAAATGGGTTTTGAAACTTGGTTATTGAGCACTACAAGGAGTAAAATGCAGTGAAAATGGACTACAGTATTCTTTTTCATTTTTAGAAAATAATTCCAGACATCAGAGAGGGGTTTTATATAACCTGGTAATGAAGAATAGTTCTTCTCTTGTTCTCTGGGCCCCAGGCATTCCACATTACTGAAGCTGGAACATGACATGTACAACAAGGATGTATGAAACCTTTAAGAATTTTTTTTCTAATACCTAGATAGCTGCTGAACTTATTTTCTTCTCAAAAAGAAGTGATTATAGACATATTTCTTATATAATTAGTTCAGAACTATCAAATAAAACCAGAAGTGACTCGTCTTCCTTCCCCACTCTCCCTGTGAAATGCCAAGTTTGTCTTGTTTCTCATGGAGATGGATATTTAGGTAATGATAGCAAAGCTATTTAAAATGCAGGCAAACTCCTTCTTTGCTTTCTTTTTTTTTTTTTTTTTTTTTTTTTTTTTTTTTTTTCTCCTTTTCAATCAATT